>JACBYL010000133.1:0-192500 GCA_015266385.1 Trichoderma oligosporum | reverse complement strand
CTTGGAGTTGATATTCCATGGCAGCAGCAGTAGTAGATTTCATATTTAGTTAGAGCGTTTCTATATCCCGATGTATTCATAATCAAATCATTGTCAATGATGGCAAACCAGCCTTCTTCTTCTTCTTCTTCTTCTTCTTCTTTAAACAGACAACAGCAGACAATAATATAATTCGATTCAGAATAACGAGTCCTCCCACAAAATAGATCATAGATAAGAAAACCTAGACCTTTCCGTATCTTTAATCCGCGCCACTACAATACTCCCCCTCACAACACCACTCCTAGAAAACCATGCAAACACCTTCTTCGCAACACCTAACCCCCCAAGCGATATCCCATACTGACGCAGCCTCCCACTCTGTCCATCAAGATACTCGACGAGTCCAGGAAACACATGCAGCGAGATATCACGTATGAGAATGCCATCGCCATCATATCCTGACTGAACTAGTTGACGACGATATTGATGCTCCGTGAGGAATGCGTTCCAGGGACAACCCATGAGCAAACCAACGAATTTCACCATGAGCCGTTCACGACGCGTAGCTTTCTCATTCAGCATGAGATCAAAAGCCATGATATTTGCACCAAGAACACCGGCCGCATACTGGAAAATAGGCCTTCTTGAAGGAGAGAAGTGGTAAAGACAGTCCAAGGCCAAAACCCACATTTCGTACCGTTGTTGATAATGTCTTTCTCGAAGACTCTTCACAGCACGGAGGACTTTCAAGCTCCAGGACTGTGGCTTTGCAGCGTTGGCGCAGAGAAGCTTGAACGATTCCATCATGTTAGTTTCAGAGTCCAATCCAGAGTCCAATCCAGATTCAGATTTAGATTCAGATTTAGATTCAAGCCCTTCTAGGCTTGCGATTTCGCGCGTCACTTTATCGGATGCCATTTGTGCTTGTTGCTCATTGAGCGTCAGCCCTGTATATAAGAGGTGGCCCAGACGACCATCATGAGCAAATCGCATCAACTCGCACGTCTGATCGCCACATCCGAAGCCCAGATCAAGAATCGAGATGCCATCTCGCATGCCATTTGAGGAAATACGAGGAGACGATGACTCTACTAAATTGTCGTCGTCGTCGTCGTCGCTGTTTGGGCGTAGAATCCCAGCTAAGCTGATGACTTGATGGAGAAGCGCGGCACAGGCTTGATCGAATTGATGGATGGCATGGCCCTGGGGAGTCTTCCTACATGAATGAATTAACTAATTAAACTAATTAAATTTGTTGTTTTTGTTGTTGTTATTGTTATTGTTATTGTTCTATAATGTGAGATTTATATGTACCAGTAGCCTAGATTCATCCACATGCTTCGCAGCGGCAACTCAACATTGAGCTTCCAATGACTGAGGCTATAAACGCCATTTATAAGGAGACGAAGGAGCGCCACGACAACTATAAGGAACAGTGATAATGCGACTCCAGTAAAAACACCAACGACGAACTCATTACGAAGCGTGAATCTACCAATATCCATAGCAGGACACGATGATCACGTTTCTTCCTTCAGAGCACTCTCATGTTGGCTTTTTTTTTTGCATTTCCAGGGTAGTGTGTGTAGCAGCACTTGCAGCAGTAGGAAGACTTAAGCTAAGCCATCGGCAAATCAACGGATATCTTTTTCTTTTTTCATTGCCAATTACTCACCATCTCCACAAGAGGGGGGTTCGTCATGCGCACAAGCACAGCCCCCCCTGCTTATCTCTGTTTTGGCGTACGGAGTATGTTGATCACAACCATGACGCCTTTTGAAAGTATGAGTATGATTGATTGATCATTTGTACAGAGTGAGTATGTACATACGGAGTAGATGGTACTAGGCTGTAACGGATAAAAAAAAAGAAACAAGAAATAGAATGTGTGACAGAATGAGACAAGAACGATATGAAACAAAACGAAACTTGGGAAATACTCGTTTGTACGGAGTACTCATAGATGGATTTTCTTCAATGCATGCAGATGCGCGTATATTTGAGTGGAGTAGGAGAGTACATAGAACATGAATCAAGTTTAAGGTGATACGTGTTTGGCATCTGTAACATCGCGTCGACCGAGTTACAGGGAGTTTATTTGCCCCTGGCGCATGAGGTGGATGTGTGGAGTGATCGACCTCATCAGAGTCCGTACATTAACTACTAGAATACTAGAAGTACTCGTAACTACCTGTTATTAGAAGTACTCGTAACTACCTGTTACTCCCGTCTTGTTCGTAGAATTTGCTGCAGTGGTAATAAAGTGGAATAAACTATGGAATGTTTTGGCAAATAATGATCGACACACGCAGAATAGCATTGTACTACAGGTAAGGTAGTGAGTACTCGGTAAAATTAAGTAGATAAGTAGTAAAATTATCATTAACCTGGAGACAGGCTTCATTGATATCCCTTGTATTCTCTATCAATATCCCGTAATGCGATTCTCCCACTTCCGCTGATAGGATAGAATGCTTCATAACCTCTATACATTCACCTGTCCATGACGCCAAGCTGATAGCCAAAGCCAATAATATCGTCCACAGTTTCGCCATCCGGTTCGTAACGTTGGTCCTCCTGGAGTCCAAGAAAAAAGTAAAATAGAATCACCCAAGTACAGAGAGAGAGGGAGAGAGAGGGAGAGAGAGAGAGAGGGGAAACATCGCCAGCGGTTTTCAGTTTGCTCTCCTTGTTGTGGTAGCTCATGGTTGGATCACAGGGAAGAGTATACATGTATCATGTTCTTCTTCCCAAGAAAAGCTAAGTGGATCAGGCGAAGAAGTAGGGTATACTGGTAGTAAGGAGTATTAAAGTGTAGTAAAGGTATGGCCGACGGTTGGAGAGCTTTTTTTGTTCTTTGAAAAAAAAAAAAAAAAAATTTTTTTGTTTTTTAAAAAAAAAAAAAAAAAAAACTTGTCGATATAATTAAAGAAAAAGAAGAGAGAGAGAGAGTGAGTGCGTTTGTGTGCGTGTGTAGCAGACATGGTGATAGTCAACCTGCACACAGTAGCTTCAGACCAAAGATTGTCCTACACTGGGCTTTCGCGGCCTTGTGGGTGACCAGCTGTTTCGGGTAGCCACGCCACCAAAGATACGACATCTTCGACGATAGGATCTCCGTGATGCAGTACAGAGATAGGCAGCACCAAAAATGACGGTTAAAGCGACAAACAAAAGGCCCAGATAGAGGGTGTAATGCTCGCCAATCATCAAGAACAAGGCGGCATCCCAGCCATGCCAGCTGCTCGCACCACCATGGACAAAAATGGGCGTAGTAACCTTCCCTCGAAGCATGTGAGGCGCCATATCGCCATGCTCATCAGAAAGGATATACACTTTGCGACTCTGGCGATGGGCAAGCATATCGCGGACATAGGCCATCCACTGGTTCGAATAGAACATACAGCCAGTGCTCAGCATGTTTTCAACATAGGGGATGCGAATGGGAAGCATCCAACGCAAGTTATGGCTAGGGACGTTTTCGAGGAGCTGGGACAAGAAAGGGTGGCCAGGCTCAGTAGCGATGAAAGCATTGTTGACACCAGCAGGATGAGCACCAGGAGAGACAAAAGGCAGTCGAACAATGGGCGTTGAGTCTAGAGCGACGCGACAGGTGACATCGAGGTCAACGTAGATGCCGCCTGAATGGTGTAGCAAAGCATAGCGCAAGATGTTGGCGCGCTGAATGTTCTGAGCATAGCTATTGTAGTGAGGCAGGATATCGGGATAATATTGGTCGATGAAGGAGGTGGCATTGTCGTCGGTCCAGAGTTGATGTTGCCAGTCGGGATGCAGCGAAATGCAGCTCTGGATAGCAGCGTGGTATTTGGAGACGCTGGCGTTACCGAGGGCGATTTGGTGGATAATCTTGGGTACGATGACGGGGCCAAGCGATGATTCTAATGATGATGATGATGATGATGATGATTCCTCTAGCGGCTCTATATCGAGAGTGGACGACAAGGGCTCTTCTGGGTGTCGATAAAGGAGATCGGCATGACGATGCAGTAACGGATAGAAGGTGCTGTATGTCAGGACGATCTCCCCAAGCTCGTGGATATGAAGGCGAAAGAATACGACGCTCCAGACGATGGCAAAGGCAGCCAGGGCCAGGATGTTTCGGGTACGCATCGCGGGATAAAGAAGCGAATGGGAAGAAAAAAAAAATTTGAAAACGAGAAAAGAGTTTGAAGCAAAAGAAAAAAAGAAAAAATAGCGTTTGGTGGATATAATTAAAAAGGGAAAAAAGAGGCCTTGGGGGTGGAGAGTAAGAAGGTTGTTTGATAAGAAGGGATATGGAAAGGGATTTAAGAACAGAATTAGAAGATTACAGAAGAAGATATAAATGCGGCACGAAGCTCTTCTCTACAAGTTGAATTTAATTTTCTTTTTCCTTTTCTCCTTTTCTCTTTGTCTTTGTCTTTGTCTTTCTTCTTTTCTTTCTTTTCTTTTCTTTCTTTCTTTCTCCTTATCCTGTCTTTCTTCCTCTTCTATTTTTACCTTTCCCCCCTCGTTATTGTGATGTTGCAGCTCAACAAGCGAGGCACAAAGAAAAGAAGCAACTAGTACGAGTTTGTATCAAGTACTACTTGGTACTAGTATGGAATTCTCCGTGCTACAGCGACTGTACTGTACAGGTACTAGAGTAGTACTCCGTACTCCGTAGGGAGTTATAGGATCAGTAATTAATGAGACTGACCCCCCTCCCCTTTTGGGCCCTCTTCTTTGTGCCAAGGCATGATGGGATGGGATAATCACGGGCCTCGAATAGCAAATGGATGGATACGGAGCACTCGAAGCAAATTTAGCTGGTGGGACAAAAGGAGCTATCCGTTCTAATCTTGTACATCTTGTACTAGAGAGTACCTCGGCCGGCACACATCGTGAGCCATGAGGCGTCTCCAATACTTACTCGTTATGTATCGTATCGGAACACGGCAACTTACCTACATACAACCTCGGTGCCATGATTTTGGGCCAGCTTCATGGAAATTTTTTCTTTCTTTTCTTGGCAAATGCGCCTTTCCTTTCACTGCGTGTGGCTTGGAGTTGATGACGCTTGCTGATTGTCACAATTTTTTTTTTCATTTTTTTTTTTTGGCTGAATTCCAAGTCTCCAATCCAACTATTCGAAGCTGCAGGGTGACGCGAGACGGTTGCATGATTGGATCAAAGCTCCCTTGGCTGAGGTCTGAGCGGCTTGTTCAGGTGAATCCAATGCACTGCACGTTTGGCCCTGGCTGTAACTCCGTACTGTACAAGTATGTAGCTGGGCAGAGCAGCAGAGCAGCAGAGCAGAACAAAGCAGAGCTGGTCGTACGGGGGCAGCCAAGCGAATGAGCAACAGATGGTTCATTTCTGGCCTCCCTATGGAGTACTATAACAGGCTACTACTACTACCTTAGGTATGTATGTAGCACTCGTAAGGATGTAGTACGGAGTACATGCGGAGACGGAAGGCATTTTCAAATCTTGGCTCCAAGCCGGGTTTCGGACTGTCAACACTCCGATAATACTACGAGTAGGCAGAGGTAAAGTACAAGGAACCGTGGAGTAGTGAGTAAGGAGAGAGAGAAACAGAGAGAGAGAGAGGAGGATTCTAGTACTCCGTACTTGAAACTTGTACTGCTAGTTGCACGGATCAGGCGTTTGCTATAACCCGCAGGCAGTTAACTGAACTGATTCATGAAAGAGCTGCGCCCTCGAAAAACCGGACAACGCAAATCTCCGCTTGTTTGCATACGAGTATTGTACATCAGTACTGCTGCTAGCTATAGTCTGTGCTATATAGTGTACGAGTAGGTATAGTTGGCGCAAGGATTCATTTATTGCCAATAAATCAGCAACCCTGCTCGAATTTCTCTGTAATATTGCCAAGGCTGTTGAATCAGCTTCTAGACCTGAGGTTCTCCGTACTAGGTAGGTAGCCAGACATACCAGGTATCCATCTGTACAGGGAAGTAATTCCATGCTTGGGCTCTCGTATTTTGTACACTGCATGTACATACGAGTAGGACTTTTAATGAGCCTTTATTACGTCAGCTGAACCCATGCTCTGGAAAGGCAGAAGAATAAAGAACAAGAGAATCCCCTTATAGCTCACGTGATCACCTTCCGCCCCTGCATTTCACCGTCACAAGCAATTACAATCAACTCAATTCAAACTTGAAGCTACTCTGTTCTAGGTAGAGCAATTACAAACTTTTATTGTTTATTCCATGCTTGGCTTTATGGCGTCTTGCCTCAGCTGGCTGCAGGCTCGCCGTTTCAGGAGAGTTACAACTATTTTTTTTGCACTGGCCCTCTCCATTGTCACCATCTTACTCCTTGTCAATCGGCTGGGTCCAACATCATCAGGCTTACCAGGTATTGGAAATACAAAATCGTCGCCCTCAAATTCCAAAGCCTTGGGCCCCAGCTTTCCTCTTTGTAGTGACCACAAAGATACTACTAATATTACTTGGCCTTTGGAATCATGGCGGGCAACAGCCGAGACCAAATTTGGAGCGCACCTGGACGACAAGTTTACGTATGTAAAGACATTACACACACATATATATCATACAAATATGTATAGCTATTGTAAAAGTGATCAATAGGTGCTAACGTATGACTGCCTTTTTTTTTTCGCTTCTGACATATAGGATTGCCATGTCGACATTTCGTCGCCCAAAGGAGCTTCACCGCACTTTGAGCATTCTCCTAGCCGTCAAGATTCCATCATTACTTGAGATTGTCATTGTTTGGAATGACTCTGATGAAAAGGAGCCTGACGACTTTGTTTCGGAGCACGGTGTTTCTGTGCGCTACCGCAAATCGGCCCGTAATAGCCTGAACTCGAAGCTATGGCCAGATCCCAACTATCGCACCAAGGCCATCCTCTTGAGCGATGACGATGTCTTTTACCGCCCTGATGATCTAGAATTTGTCTTTCAGATGTGGCGTAAGTTCGGTAAAGACAGAATGACTGGAGCACTTGCACGCTGTGTTTCTGCTCTGCCGTCTGGTCATTGGGACTACAACTTTTGTTCCCAAAAGGAGCATCAAGACGTCTACTCCCTCGTTCTGACCAACTTAGCATTTGCTCATATTGCTTTTCTGGACTATTACTCTTCTGACGACCCTGCTGTTACCAAGATCCGCACTTATGTGGATGACGCCTTCAACTGCGAAGACATTGGTCTCAATTTTGTTGCGTCAATGTTGACTGGTTCAGGGCCCCTTTTGGTTCGCGGGCGCCACCAGTACGTCAACTTGGAACCTTCAGGCGGCATCAGTGGGAAACCAGGCCACATGGAAGCACGCAGCAAGTGTCTCAACGTCTTTGCCGAGGCCTTTCAATGCATGCCATTAGTCAACGAGACGGGACGGATAGAACACGGCGTGAAGCATAATGTATGGTATAAATCGCTTTGGGATGTGATACACGGCTAGCGAATACGCTTAGGAAGCGTTGTTTTTCTTTCTCTTTTTTTTTTTTTTTTTTTTTTTTTTTTTTTTTTTTTTTTTTTTTTTTTTTTTTTTTCAAGATTTAATTTGCACGTAATATTAATGATAATGGAACCGATACACACACATATTTATATATGTACAGGACAAATGACACCTTTGGGGAAAAAAAAAGTCTCATTAGACCGAGCGACGAGAAGGTTGCGGGAAAAGAATAAACCAAAAGCGAAGAGAATAGGAATAGATATAAAAAAAAAAAAATATAAGCTGCCTTTCCAACGGAAGTACGACATTCAGCAATTCGAAATCCACACCAAGCCGACCGATTTCGTTACAGACCCTCACTAGTCCATATCACTGTCAGTGTTAGTGGAATCAAAACATTGGAGGGGAAGGGAAAGAATGAATAGGGGAGTCTCTCTCTTACAGCAAAGCTAATGTTAGGTCTCCATGGATCTTCGCCTTCAACTCAATCTGAATATCTAGATTTAGATCTAGCCGCAGCTTGAGAGGGTTCTTCCCGTCATCTTTTTTGGCGGGCTGTTGTTGTTGCTGCTGCTGCATCTGCTGCTGCTGCTGCTGATACATTTGTTGCTGTTGCTGCTGCTGCTGTCGTGGTACCATTGATCTTCCCATATCGTCGTCTTCATCATCCAAGTCTTCTACTTGGCGTTGTAAGGGAGCCCTTCTCCTCTGGCGAGTTTTGGTCTGAGTTTGCGACTTCTTGCGGCGGCTGTCGCCTGATTTTTGACGTTCTGGCTGTGGTGGTGTCGCAGGCTCATTCTCCTCTTGGTCTTCTGAGTTGTCTTCACTCAGCTCTTCTACTTTGCCGGTTTGCTGTTGATCACCTGATGCATCTTCGTATTCGCCTCCAGACTCTTCGTTGTTGTCTTTCTGTTCAGCGTCTTGATTGGGCGGTGGTGGGGAGGTTGTTTTCTCTTGATCCTTGGGTTTCTGATGGGGTTGGATTAGTTTTGATGCCTCTTTATTTTATATTGTCATGGTAGTGAGCATATAGGCCCATTATGTTGTGGTGACAAACCTCGTCTGAAGACATGGTTGATGATTTTGGGGGTTTTTTTCTTCTTCTTCCTGAATGTGTTACGCTATGAAACAAATGGGTCAAGTGTTAAAAGCAAGTGTGGAAAAAAAGAGAAAATAATAATTGATAAACAAGTAAGGAGGATTTTTTTTTAATCAATTGGTCCCTAGACAATGCTAGATATCGTCGTTGTTCCTGGGGTTCTTCGGTTCTTTCTGTATATCAGAAATGAGGCGTTAGGTCCGCAACGCTGGCTTTTGTGGCTCTAGAACAACTTTTGGATCAAGGTTCCAACTTCAGGTTTTACAGATATTGAAGTGACGCAACAGCGATGTGTTCTTTTGTCCACCTTATGAAACTAAAAAAACAACAACAACAATAATAAGAACCACCTTGAAAAGCAGGCCTAAGGTGTTGCCATGCTTTCTCACATCTCTTCCCCCCCTGTCACTTAGTGGCGGTCATGACGTGCCAAAGTTGTGATCAGACACACCAGTACAAATGCCCATTTAATGATAGGCAATTCATCAAAAACTCCCCAAAACTCACGCCATGGGCGTCGATTCATGTATGAAGTCATTGCTAAATGACTGCATGATTACTTAACTGGACTTGAATGGGGCATCAGCAGCAAACCCCCCCCACAGCTTTGCGACGCGGGATCTCGATCGCTTCATGCAAGGCCCTTCTCCCCCCCCCTCCCATAATAATAGTTTCTATGGAGCAACTACGGAAACATCACACACACACTCACAACAAACATCTTTTACCTTATACATAATAACGTCATTTTACGGGAATCCGGAGGCATTGCTTTTTGTTTCACGCAAAAAAAAAAAAAAAAAAAAAAAAAAAAAAAAAAAAAAAAAAAAAAAAAAAAAGCTTCATCAACACCATGGTTATTGGGCTTCTCGCTATAGCGGCGATACCTACTGTTACGGGCGTCGGCCAAGCCATCAGCGCCCAGAAGAAGTCAAACGCAGCGAATAAAGAAAAAGAAAAGTTTCACCTAACAGCAGTAGTGGAGGATGAGGATGAGGAGGAATATGAAACTGAGGATTTCTGCGTATTCAAAGATGGAAAGGTAGGTACTTCCGCATTGGTAGAAACAACGAGTTTGCCCAAAAACGGCTAATGACATGGAAATATTCATTCCTACAATACATAGTTGATCGTCAATCTTCCGGACGATAACCAAGTTGCTGGCTACGCATTTTGCGGATACTATTTCACATACCCTAGCGAGGAGCAGCACCTGGGGTTAGTGAGCACCATCTCCGACGATCCGCCTATGCTCAATTGGATATACATCAACAAGGACACGCATGCGGTGGAGTATGGCAGCCGCAAAGATACACTTGATCACGTCATTGGGCCCTGGGGCTGGAGCGAAGACGAGTCTTTCTTAACCTTACAGGGCAACGAAGCGTGTTTTGTGGCAAAGCTTGAACAGCCTGGTGGTGATGGTAGTGGTAGTGATCAAGGACAAGGACAAGGACAAGGACAAAGACGGCGGTGGGTGGTGTACTGGGATCCGGAAGACAAGATGCTAGCCACAACAGATGCGGATGAGTGCAAGCCGTTGAGGCTGAGGAGGAGGATGCTATTGGGTATGGAGAGCAAGTTTGTTAGAGACTAGGGCTTGAGCTGTGACAAGACCAGAACAGCTTATTGTAAAGTATGAAGAATGAACAGGGGGGCTAATTGCCCATGTAAGACCGCCAAAAAGTATGTATGTCGTTAGCCGCCTTGTTTGCTTGCTTGCTTGCTTGCCAACTTGCCTTGGGCGCGACAGTAGAGGAGGTGGGTGTGGATTGCGCGGAGCCATTCAAGCCGCCTTAGCTAGCTAGACCAAGTAGGATGCTGATCCTTGAGCGCTAAAAAAAAAACGGTCATGCTAAAGACTTAATTAATATAAAAAGTAGGGGCTATTGTCTCATCATGACTTCATAAGCCGTGACAAGAGGGAGAGGCGTGAGGCGTGTGAGAGAAAAAGGAAAAAAAAAGGAAAAGAAAAAAAAAGATGGAGATACTTAGTTGAACGGGAGTGAAAGGAAAAAAAAAAACCGGTTGAGCTGAACGACGTATGATGTGTGTTATGAGAGAGAAAGAATGGGGTATATCATTATGATGCTCCAAGATATTGGATGGATGGACGTTGTTTTACTAGAAAGGCAATAAACCAAGTTTGATTGATAGCTTTTTTGAGTTGCTCATTCCATTACATTATTCTCTCTATTCATACATACCGAAAAAAGATAAACTTTTATCTTTTTTTTTTTCAAACTCTTTGGATAAATTTCTTTTTTTGTTTGTTTCTCAGACAACTTTTGTTAACATCGTCTCATCTCACTCTCATCTCATATCATCTTATCAAAACAGACAACACCCAGCAACAACTTCAACAGCAATAACAACAATGTCAAATCCCTCAGTTGAAAAGGACCGCACCGACTCCGCTGAAGAGTTCGGCTCCGACTCCGGCAATGAATCACCGCCGCCTCAGCCTCCGCGTCGGGAAAGAAGACAGATGCAAAGAACCGCCCGGCGCGGAAAGTCCAGCAGCGAAGGCAGCTCCGGTAACGCCCTCGGAGCGTTGGACCAGTTGCCCGTGGCCGGCGAAGTTGGGAACACAGCCGGCGGAGCCCTAGGCGGAGTGACAAACGCATTGGGCGGTGTTACCGGCAATGCCGTCAACCAACAGGGAGGAGGAGAGGACAAGGGGAAGAGCGATACCTTGAGGTTACGGCTGGATCTGAACTTGGATATTGAGATTCAGCTGAAGGCGAAGATTCATGGAGATCTGGAACTTGCGCTGCTGTAAGTCATTACTCTTTTTTCTTTTTTTCTTCTTTTTCTTTTTCTTTTTTCTTTTTCTTTTGTTGTTTCAATCTTCCTGCTTCGCTATTTCCCTTAAGATACCCTTAAATCTCACCCAATTATTTCATTCATCAATTCTGTCCATTTTCTACTGGGTATCACATTATCTTACAAATGCGGCACCCGCATCTCTCTCTTCAGGACGGGCTAGTTTTGGAGATATTTATCATCATCCGCATACAAATCAAAAATGAGAAAAAAAGCGAATCGGCTAATGGCTTTACTCTCTTGTTCAACACTACCAGGAACTGAGAAGAGAAAACAACGATAACAATTAGACCCACCCGGGGCGCTCTGTATAATGATGACAAAAGGTCCCTCGAATCAAACGTCAGCGTATTAGGATTCCGATGAATGGATTGGATTCGATATCTTTTTTTTTATTTTTTATTTTATTTTTTATTTTATTTTTCTATTTTTTTTTTATGTGTTGCCTTTAATTTGTTGCAGCAGCTCTTTTCTTATGGGGCTAGGAGATTTACATGGGCTGGAGATTATGAGGCTTTTACTTCATAGTGGGATTGGGATATATTAAGTGTAACCAATGTTGTGTTGAATCAATTATAGCGCGGGAAGGACTATTGCCCTATTTCGAGGTGGGATTACCAAGTATTCCACAAATGTATGTATGTATTTATGTATTTGTCGCATAAAGATGGAATCGTGAGCAAAGAAAGTGAGATGACAAAACATATCATTTGTTCGCTCTTCTTGTTGATACTACGAATGATAACCTATTCTTTTGCGTTTTAATGGGAATATGATAGATATCCGTCATAATTTTCAGCCACATTGGTCATCAGTAACTAACTGCTAGCCACATTTCGGCGCCACACTATTGTGATGAAGGTTTGGCTTCGCCTCATGTGGCTGCTGAATTTACTTTATGGGAGATCAGGCATTGTCTTCCCAAAGTTTAAGTTACCCGGAAGAAATGCTCCAGAAGAAATGCTACAGAAGAATACTCCAGAAGAAATGCTCCAGAAGAATAACGTTCAGATTACTTCGGCAGTTTTGCTTGTTTTTGCGTAGTGGGATGCGGCAGAAACCGGTATTGCCAGGCCCTTTGGTTTCTTCTCCACAAGAGTGCATATAAGACCAATATATTATACAGTATGAATTACGAAAGATTGTATTACTGTATTCCGTACCTGTACGGAGTAGAGAACTACTGTGGTGCCGTTGGTGCCTAGTAAAGAATACGCAATCGTGGAGAACCCCTGTTAATAGTAGTTGTAATCATTAGGGAATGGATCGGCATGAGTAAATACAGTAACTCCATAAAACATGTATTAAGTATGTCATCGGAACCTGGCCCGGAGTATAGCTCACTGTAGTTGTTTTCTATTATTGCACATGATGACGCATTTGCTTTGTTTCTGTGGCTGACTTGACTTCACAAGGAAGCGAGAGCTTTAGCTTCATCTACCAAAGCGCTGCTAAGCTGTCAGGCATTAAGCCCAAGTAGCTGCTGATTTTCAGTCTCTTCTCACACAAAAAGTTCAATTTTTTTTTAAAATTAATTCAACGCTACTAACTAATAATATCGATTTTTTTTTTTTTTTTTTAATTTTCTAAAATTCTTTCATGATGCCACATGTGCAATCTCCTTCTGATAGTCCTCGATTGCCGTCTTCCGACCAAGATCGACAGGAACGACGACCATCTAGCCATAGGCTCGTCATGCTTCCTCGGACAACAGAAGACAAAGGAGAATCCCAAAACAGCAACACAAAAAACGCTGACATCAAAATCCCAACAATACAGCCCATCGAGCATGGGGAGCCGCTCTCGGCCCGCGCCCAGGGCTTAGTGGGCAAGTTTGTCGATGAATTCGGCAACATTCTAGACTGGGATGGCACGGTCGTGGGATCAGTAGAAGGAGATCTTCCTTCAATGGTTGGAAGACCTGTTTCTGAGTCTGGCGAGATATTGGATGCCGATGGAGAAGTTGTGGGATATGTCTCTGAGAATCACACAAGACCGTCTCTTACCGATTTGGAAGGAGGATTAAGGATAGATGGAGCTGGTAACATTTACAACAAGAATGGTGACATAGTTGGAAAGATGAATAATCCGTCAAAAGGAAGTGAGGAAACTTCTGGAGAGAAGGATAAAGGATCAAAGACTCACGATACCGACAAGGCCAATCCAGCAACACCAGGTCCGTCGGAGGTGTATTTGGATGTCAAGTCAACTCACGATGGCATCCAGCTGATTATCAAGATACCCACGGTTTTTAGGAATGAGAGATGAAAAACAATTGTCGGGAATTATTCTTTGTGTTGTATAATTTAGATTGTAAATATGAGCTAATTCAGGAGTTGATTTGGGTCTTGGTCTACCAGTCTGGCGATAGCATCATCTACGATGTCACCAAAATGATGATCTATTTCCCGATTTCACGTGTTTTTTTTTTTTTTCAAATGTCATACTTAATAACCATAAGGAATCTCATCGTCATGACTAAATATAGGTGCCTGAATGAAGCAACTTGATTGTTCTGCGGCAGAACTTCTGCCATGTGTAGCGCTAATCAAGGGGTGCAATACTAAACCGCCACTATGGTTCTATTCACACTCCCCTATAGAAACCTGTTTAAACACACAGAATATCAACGCCACATGATAAATGAATACGACACCCTTCTCTTAAAATTTAGTCTGTGGCAAGTGTGGCTTTGCCCCAATAAAGATCTCGCTCTCGGCTTCCCGCACTACCCTATGAGCCATCCAGGAGCTTCGGAGCTCATGCCGATCTGACTTGGAGGAGACCAGTGAAACTAAGTCTGATATCATTGTGATATGATTTCTTCTTTGACAACGTTGCTCTAATGTTCAGCCATCCGTGCTAATTATCAAGGGCTATCCATGTTTAAAGACGTAATCGGGGTCCAAGTGCGTCACTCCATTGGCATACATGTGTGGACATCGAGATGTGTGTAAGTCATCGATTGTTGTGGTGACGCTGCCGAGCAATAGAGGATTTGCAACTTGGCATTCTGGGAGCTTGTTGAAGATGATGATGGAAAGCCATAACTCTATTTTCTTGTTGGTCTTTTTACGTATATATACCGACGAAGGTTGGCAACCATTAAGCCAATGTGTATCTCACTCTAAAGATTAAACTGTGATTCAATTACAGTAACATTAAAAAAGCTATATTTTGAGAATATTACATTTTTACAAACAAATATGCCGTTTCCGAAACCTGTCGCTATCCCAGCGGGTTGGGGAGGAAAAGATAGTCCTTCTACAGAGGATAAAAATCCCAGTACGTGCAATGCCTCTCTTTTTACAATTTTGTAATATACACAAAACATAACCTAAACAACCTGTTATATAGTTGATACAAGATCTGTTCCTCGATCTGCAGCTGGCATCGTGAGCGACTCTGGAGATATTCTGGATCAATCGGGAAAGTCTATTGGAAAAATTACAGACTCCAAAGATCCTGCTTCGTTTGCAGGTAACACAGTCACAACCACCGGCGACATCCTGGATGATGCTGGAAAAGTACTCGCAAAAGCTACTCTTGATGACAAGGACGACGACGACAAGGGTGACGACGACAAGGGAGAATACACCACCGAAAGCACCCAAAAGGGCAAGAAGTCTGGTGGTGGCTGGGATCTGATGGGAAAGGGAAAGTCAGCGTACCAAGCGGCCAATACTCTCCAGCAGCCCGTGTCGCAGGGATTAGACCTGGTCAGTAGGATGCGGCAACCCAGTGAAGAAGATGAAGAGAGCTCTACTGACACGATTGAATTCGACAAGGGCAATAAACAGCAGCAGGGCACGGACAGTGAACAACAAGATGATACTCCAATTTCAATGGAAGATAAATCAGATGAAGCCAAAGAAAAAGTACCCAAAGAGGGTGAGGAAGCTGCTAAAGGTGCAGAAGAAGAGAAGCCAATCGACTATAGCGAACTTAAGGGAACTAAAGTCAACAAAGCCGGAAACCTTGTCAATAAGAGCGGAGATATCATCGGACGCTTGATTGAAGGTGATGTCAAGCAGCTCATCGGTAAGAGAGCAGATGAAGAGGGCAAGATTTGGAATGATTCTGGCAAAGTTGTCGGCAAGGCCGAGCCGCTGCCTCACTCTGAGCGCGATGACTTGAAGGATTTTGCTCCATTCGAGAATTTCCCAGACGCCACTGTAGAGGGCGATGGCCGTGTCATGTTTGAAGGCAAACAAGTCGGCGTTGTCGTCGAGGGTGATCCGAAGCGTCTGAAGGGAAGCAAAGTTGATGAAGACGGCGATATTATGGATCGTCGAGGCAACGTGATCGGAAAGGCAGAGGCCTGGGATGAACCCGAGGCTGAGGAGGAAGCTCCTACTGACCGATCCAAGTTAGCTGGCAAAAGGGTTAACAAAGCTGGTAACGTTGTCGATTCTTCGGGCACCATCTACGGCAAGGTGATTGAGGGTAATGTCAAGGCCCTTGTGGGACGTATGTGCGACAAGGAGGGTAATGTTTTGAGCGAATCTGGAGACATCATCGGCAAGGCTGAAGTTACTGGCGAAGGTGAATCTGAGGGCCTAAAGGAAGGACCCTTTGCTGAGCTGTCCGGCTGCACAGTCGCCAAAGACGGCAAAATTGTCACCCCCTCTGGCGATGTCGTGGGCAAGCTCACCTCTGGTGACCCCAAGAAGCTTTTTGGTCGCTCTGTCGATGAAGATGGAGACATTCTCGACCGAAATGGAAATGTCTTGGGCAAGGCTGAGCGCTGGGAGGAGCCTGAGGTAGAGAGGAAGAAGAGCCCTCTGGAGGGTCGCAAGGTGAACCGCGACGGTAATGTACAGGATGAGGAGGGAAACACCATCGCCAAGCTTGTTAGCGGCGAAATCAGCGTCTGCGCAGGCAAAGAGGTTGATGAAGATGGTGACGTGATCAACTACAAGGGCAATACTGTCGGCCATGTTGCGCTCCTTGAAGACATTCCTCAAGAGTCTGCTGAAGACAAGGAGAAGCGCGAAGAAGCTGAAAAGGATCGCAAGCTGGCAGGAAAGCTCGCTGGATGCATCGAGCAGTCTCTTGATAAGATCCGTCCCATCTGTAAGATGATTACGGACAAGATCAACACAGCTGAGAAGACACCTAAGGAGGAACTCGACGAGGAGAGGCTCGTAAGAGAGGTTAAGCCCCTGATTGAAGAGGGCGGCAAGATCTTGACTGAGACCAACGGTACTATCCGTGGCCTTGATCCCGATGGACGTATCCAGCGAAATGCAAAGCACAAGTCAGGTACCAAGGAGGCGTCTCCAGAGGAATATCATCTGGCAGATGTGCTCAAGGAGGTGAGAACTAACCCAACCCCTTGCCGGGTAACATCAGACTAACCAATACATGCACAGCTTACCGGGACAATCACCCAAACCATCGACAACGCTAAGAGCAAGATCGAAGGCATGCCACACGCGAAGAAGGAGCTTAACCCTCTTTGGGGTCTCCTATCAGAGCCTTTGTTCCAGATCATCGCGGCTGTTGGGCTTCTGCTGACTGGTGTTCTCGGCCTCGTCGGCAAACTTGTAAGTATTCCATTATACACGACCCCTTTCTAGGATGGGGCGTGACACCAAAATATTTTTTTTGCTAACACATTATACAGCTCAATGGCCTTGGCCTCGGTGGATTGGTAGATAATCTACTCGGAGGATTGGGATTGAACAAGGTTCTCGAGGGCCTTGGGCTTGGTGGTGCTGTTGATGCACTGACTGGCAAGAAAGACAGGCAGAAGAAATAAATTAATGCTTTTCTTCCTACTTGTGGAGAGCTATCACGAAGGAATGAGTTAATCAAAATGGAATGGAAATGATTTATAACAAGTTGGGAAGTTGAAAGGCTGAAATACCATTTGAGTATCTGTACGATTATTATCTGTACGATTATTTACTGTTTGGTGGTGTTTTAAGTTAGTTTAATAGTATCGCTGTAATGCAATCAATTCTTTTATCGAAGCATTTTCCTCCTACTTGTAAGACTCGTTCCAGATGAAGGATAGTCACACCAATAATTATTCCGTCTTACCCTTGGTGGTGATTGTGATACCTCGGCAACTTATTTGCTATTGCAGGGTCTATCGTAGTAGTCGCTCATTTTGGTACTCCGTACTGTGGCGACGTTTGTGATTTTTATCTTTCGCGCTGTGTATTCCTGAAGAAAACTCATTTTTGTTTTCTCACGAACAACAGAGAAGAGTGAGAATTTGCGCGTCAATTTCATCTCAATTCGTCTAAATAGACATCTATTTTATCAACTAATTGCTCCAATGGCAAAGATTATCTTCCTAATGGCCGATTATGGCCACGATCCGACTGGTATGCATGTAGCTGCACCAAAAAAATGCCCCGTCTTGAATGAGAGAGGACTTACCGCCATTTAGAAACCTGTGGACCATATACAGCTTTCAAGGCAGCCGGATTTGATGTCAAATTTGCAACCGACGCGGGAAAACCGCCCCGATGTGATTCCAAGATGTTGGAGGGATTCACACAGCGCATTTTGGTATATTCTTGTCAAGTCGCACGCATTTTGGAGACTCTAACATGTGAAACTCACAGGGCGCATCGTCTTCCATAGTAAAAAAGTATCGCGCCATGACCGAATCAGAAGAATGGAAGAACCCGCTGGCATGGTCTGATGAGCAGTTCAATCTGGACGCGTTTGATCTCGTGTTTCTGCCAGGGGGGCATGACAAGGATGTCAGCCAAGTCATTGACTCGGAAAGAGTTCACAAATTGCTGGTTGACTTCTTTCCCAAGACAAAGAAGCCTGGGAAAAAAGCCGTTGGTGCGGTATGTCACGGTGTCATGGTGCTCTCAGAATCTAAGCATCCAGATGGGACCAGCGTGATTCGTGATTGCGTGACAACAGCATTGCCGGCGCGGTTTGAGCAGCTAGCCTTTTGGGGTACTCGTGTTTTCTTGGGAGATTATTATAAGACGTATGGAGCTGGAAGCGAAAACGTCGAAGACTCTGTGAGTTCTTGGTGGTTTAAGTGAAAGAAAGGGATCTAAGCGCTAACACGAGATTAACCAACCTTAGGTGCGAAAAGTATTGGCAAATCCTAAACAATTTAAGAACAGCCTTGTGCCCTCGCCGTAAGTTTGGCTAAAAAGAGAAACTAAAAAAAAAAAAAGCCACTTGTTGTTCCTTGAGCTGCCTTTTTTGTCGACTAACATTGTCATCTTTAGCTTTGTTGTTGAAGACGAAAACTTCAACTTCATCACCGCCCGATTCCCCGGAGACGTAGAACTTTTGTCACAGAAATTAGTCAAATTAGTGCAAAGCCTTTGATGGAGCATGGGAGATAGTTGTTTGGATGCCCTTTTTGCCGGCGCGGATGAGTTCAAGATCCGAGGGCGGCGGAAATGAATTGATGAAGAAGCAGAGTGAGATTTTTGGTTATGATGAAGACTAGGATCCACACAATGCACGATGGAGAAGTTTTCCAGACTGTGGATTTGGACATATCGGCCCTTCGTTAGTTGCCTAAATTCATTCACTTGTATCAATAATCACTACACTTAGAACATCCCTGGAGAAAGGATACCAGGAAAGATTGACTATACTATCTTCTGAATCATATACTTCGCAAGAGTGCTATTTAAGAAAAGAGCTAACTAACACTATATTCATGGTAAGAGTAGTATGGCTGTCGTGGTGTTGAACACGGATGGTGGTGACCAACACTAACTACCATCTTCCAAGATGGCTGGCTACCCAAGATGGCAAAAGAGAGCACTAATCTGTAATGCTACCACACCATCGCAGAGTTGCTTCTCTATGTGGGGTTCCAATTGGTGCATTACATACCCCTTGCGGACAATCATCTGAATCGAAAGCGCTTTAAACCTGCAAATCTGGGGCAACCTGTGCCGTCGGCCGAGATTTTCAAAGTCGGCGATCGAGCCCCCCCCCCTGTGGTGACGGCACAATGTATCTGCTTGCGCGGGGAAGCATCACGGGATATTCCCCTGCCTCGTCCACAGCTAGCTTGAACTCCCCCGCACGCCAACAATAAAAGGGCCGAGATATCAGTTTTTTTTTTGTTCCTTGTCGGCGAAGGCTTTGTAGTATTCCTTGTCGGTACGTTAGATGAGATGAGATATCTGCGGAACACGAACAATTCGGAGGAGAGTCGAGGCGATGGTCGACCATGACACCTTCTCCGCAAAACGGCGACCCGCAGACATGGATGGGACAGGATCGGACTGGATTTGGGAGTTCTTGGTCCGTGTTGCTCTGCGATTGTTGATGAACTGGGATGGTCTGTCCGTCCGTGTACCGGTGCTGTTAGTAAATCACAGATGTATTTAAAAGGCAGTGAGAAGCCCCCGACGGCCAAAGGAGAACTGACTCTTCCAGCGATTGAGGCATAGGAAAAAAAAAAGCAGGTTGGATCCCGATCTCATCTTTCGGCTTTCGGAAAGATGCAAGTCGTTTCGTTGTTCCTCGGCCTGGCCGCCGTCGTAGCCGGTAATGCTTTCACTTCAGAAGCATCATCGACTGAAGGCCTCGAGCCGAGACGCTCGTCCGGTTACTGGTACGAGCACATCGAACACAATGGAATAAGCGCCTTCATTCCTAACGGCAAGAACTGGACTGTCTTTCGCAATGTCAAGACGGACTTTGGTGCCAAAGGAGACGGTGTCACTGACGATTGGGCTGCAATTCAAGCCGCGTTTGATTTCGGCAATGCTACAGATAACCGCAACTCTGGTGCGTATGGTACCACTGGCGCCCCGGCTGTTGTTTATATCCCAGCTGGCACATACCGTTTGAGCAAGCCTCTTCAGTCGTATGTTGATACCGTCGTCATGGGTGATCCTACCAACAGACCAGTGCTTCAAGCTGCTCACACCTTTTCCGACCCTTTCCTCTACTATGGCTATGACTCTAACTTCGGCTCGACCGTCAACTTCTACATTGCTTTGAAGAACGTTGTGTTGGATTCTACCCTTGTGGCTCCGACTCAGAACATCACGCTTCTCAATTGGGCTGTGAGTCAAGCTGTCCAGCTTACCAATGTATTGTTCAACATGCCCAAAGGCGGCGTGGCACATACTGGCTTGTCGATGCCTCAGGGTGGCTCTCCCCTGATGATCAACGATGTGGTATTCCAAGGTGGATCTGTTGGCATTCGCATGAACGAGCAACAGTACCATTTCAAGGGAATCACTTTCAAGAGTGAGTTTACAACTGGACAAATATCTTCGCTTTACACACGATTTATAGATGTATGGCTCTGCTAATGAATCTTATCTGCAGACATGGACATTGGTCTGAAGCTCGACAAGCTCTTTGAGGGTACCGGCCAGAATTTGCATTTCGAGTCATGCAAAGTTGGTATCGAGACTACAAATAATAACACCGGATTCTTCGCTCTTATTGACGCCACTGCCAAGAATACCAACATCTTGTGGAACGCTGCGGCATCTACTACTGCTCAGGGTTCGATAGTGCTTGAAAACGTTCGAGTCGACGGATCCGTTGGTTCTGTAAGTTATCTTTCTCACTACATAGACTTCTGTTGCGTCAATTTGAACGGTAGGACTAATCACCATGACGCCACACTAGACTGTAACTGCGGGAGGAAAGAATGTCCTCAAGGGCTCAGTTAAGCCAGGCCATACTTGGATCTGGGGCAATGTTTATGGGTCTGCCAACGGCCAACGTGCCGAAGGCAAGCTCTTCCCAGCATCTCGCCCCCCGGCCCTTGTAGACATCACTGGAGCGTATCACGTCGCCACGCCACCGACTTTCCAAGAGTATAGCGTGAACCAGGTTGTGAATGTTAAGACTGTTCGTGGGCTGCCAGTCGCGGGTGATGGTGTTACAGATGAGTAAGTGTTGGCTAAATGTTACCAACTTTGTTGCTCAACGTGAACAATTAAACTGACTCCCTCTCCTTAGTACCAAGAATCTTCAGAAAATTATCAACAATGCGGCAGGCAAGAATGTTCTTTACTTCCCCCATGGAACATATCTCGTTAGCGATACTCTCGTAATCCCTCCCGGAACTCGGTATGTTGATATATATAAACTTTGATAATATCAAATCAACCGCTATCATAAAGGATCAAATCGGCTAATGAGAACCCAGTATCCATGGAGAAGTTTGGTCTGAGATCAGCGCTACGGGACAAAAGTTCAAGAACGCCAACCACTTGGTTCCCATGGTTCAGGTCGGAAAGCCTGGTCAGATTGGCGTTGCGCAGTTTGTAGACATGCTCTTCACGGTTGCAGACATTCTCCCAGGCTGCAAGCTCGTAGAGGTTAACATGGCGGGCTTAAAAGCTGGGGATGTTGGCTTCTTCAATTCTCATTTCCGTATTGGAGGTGCTCGAGGATCCAAAGTGCAGACCAACTGTAAAGATCCCGCGACTTGCAAGGCGGCACGAGTGTGCGCTCATCTGACCAGAACGTCATCATCGTACTGGGAGAACAGCTGGTGCTGGAGTGCCGACCACGATCTAGATGATGACTTTGCTGCTGACCCGTCTACCGCAGGCGGCTTCTTGGTCGAGTCAGTCAGGGGTACGTGGATGTTGGGTATCGGCAGCGAGCACAACGCCTTGTACCAGATGAACATTCATCAAGCCGAAAACGTCTTTTTAGGCTTCCAGCAAAGCGAGACGCCGTACTGGCAAGGTAACAACTCGGGCCTACTGACACCTCTGCCTTGGGGTGACTCTCTGCTGGCCAGCGATCCGGACTTTAGCTGGTGCGAGCCCGATGACGCTGAGTGTCGTATGGCAATTTTCCAGTACATCCACGATTCAAGCAACGTCAATGTCTATGGTGGAGGATACTGGGTTTTCTTCAACGGCATCAAACGCGATGGCTGTCCAGCTGAGTGCCAACAAAATGGTGTCATCTACACTGATAACTCAAAGCTGTACAGCTACGGTGTGAGCACACACAACGTAAGAACCATGGTACTAGAGTCAGAAGGGGGAAAGACAGTGGCAGAGGTGACTGATAAGGAGAATTCCGGTGGCTGGGAGAGTGGCGGTGGTGTTTTGGCTGCTTATTTGGGACAGAGCTGAAATCGAGGCATCTGAACAGTTTAGAACTTAGTACTAAATGTTAAAACAAGTTAAAAATATATGGGGAGTAAAATGAATCTATACTTTATACCAGTATTTTCGGGGGCTATCAATCCCCGTAGCATAGTATCATCACGTTTCTCACTTGATACGTGGTCGAGACATCCTGCCTTGATGACTTGACTTACTTCCAAGTATGAATTGCCACAAAGCGCACACAGAACTCAGTGACAACCAAGTATATTATTACTAATGTGAAATGCTTCAGACTATATAATTAATATGCTAATTGCGAAGACTCCCTTGCTGCTCAGTCAGCCATCGAAGGCCCTCTAGTAGATCACGATTCCACTTCTTCTTCATTTCAAGGCCTGGAAGTATCCAGAACACATGAGGATATCCTGCATAAGTGTCAATTTTCGTCGGGATGCTTGTGATTCTCAAGTTAGTAACAACCCTACATGTACGTTTATTTAGTTGGAGGGAGGTTCCTTGGCCTTACCTAAGACGATCGAGCTTCTGCTTATATATCATGCCATGATCACGCAAGGGATCATTGCCGCAAATCATGAAATAAGTTGGAGGCAGGTCTTTGATGCTGCTCTTCTCATCAAATAGAAGCGGATTCAAAAGCAGGCTATCACGATATGACTCCGGTGGTGCCAGCATGGCAGCATATTGAAGGACCACAGGCTGAGAAAGAAAATCGGCGTTGCGGCATTGGATAGGCGACGCATTGTCTCCAACTTTAGGGTCAAAGGGAAAATTTTCTGGGACACAAAGCCATGGCGCGAGGAGGCATTGGCCCTTAATAAAAGGTTCACCCAACTATATATTTTTTGAAATGACTGTTGTTAGTAATTCCTTTGCAAATCTCAACAAACACAGAGATATCACCACGACATACTTCTCTTTCTTTCAAGACAATACTTGCTGCAAGGCATGCTCCAGAACTAGTAGCCAAGACGTACAGATCAAAGTCTTGCGGAAATCCTAGATCCTCTGCATTGTTGACTACCCAGCATCGAGCATCCCATGCATCGTTGAACTGCGTTGGAGCTTTCCACTCTGGTGTCACACGGTAGCCTACGCTAATAACTGTAAACCCGCTGTCCCTGGCTAACGCTATGCAGAAAGGATCCTCGGTTGTAATAGTGCCCGAGAAGAAGCCGCCTCCATGGAAATAGAGTATGACAGGGGAACGATCACTGCTGGTGGTTGGGCGGTAGACTCGAATGGGGATTTCAAGGCGGTCTTCAGTTGTGATTGTCCTGGTTTCCAATTTGACTCGATGGTCGCCCAGGGCTTTCATGTCCCTATCTCTACCCGCATATCTTCCAGTGTTGTTCATGCGGCGGATAGTTGAGGCATCAACGGTTGCAAAGTCTAATCTGGGAGGCAAAGGATTTTGTTTTGCGAATGAAACCCAATCCTCTGAAGGACCAGCGAGGTAACTGAAATCTGACATTGCGAAAGGTTGACGGTATAATTTTTTTTTTTTTTTTTTGTTTATTTACAACAAGAGAAAATATCTTTACTCTGTAGTTTGTATATTAATGCGACATTCGTGCTTCGTCTTGTAGCTCTTAAAGCGGCTCTTATATAGAATAGCATGGAGATATCCCACTCATTTCGGAATGGTGATTCCGAACGTAATTCCGAGTAGCATGCCGTACGCATTATGTATTGCTCAACATGTTTTGTATTTAGAGATTCTTCAACAAGGCTTAGCTTAATATATAATTACAAACGGGCTCTTTATATTGCCTGGTGCTTTGTTCTATCTCCTGAGCTTCTGCCTAGCATTCTTGTTCGCAATTTATCGCAGATCCCATGAGAATTAGCAATTTGCTGCAGGGAGGGGCTTCGGTTCATTATGGAATCGACAAACTATCCCCGAGACCCGAATCCGAAATTAGAACCTTTTTGAGAGTGCTAAAGTAGTGGCGATCTCTACCACTAGTTTAACCGCCGCCACTGTTGATGTAACGCTTTAAAGATGAAGATCGCTAAATACATACTTCTAGTTCGTATTTACAGTTGATTTATGACGATGTGTAGTAAAGCTTCGTTTATAATATATAACGCCATTGTAAATCATCCTTGAAGTGACCTAGCCTGCTGGTTTACTCGCAGCAAAAGGGTTACATTTAATATATGGAGATTTAGCTCAGGCATATCTCTTTAGAATGTTTCATTATATACGGAGTACTACTTATAGCTACATCGTTCATGTAGGATTTCTGTACCTTAAACGATCTGTACTCACTCTCACTTAACGTTATTAAGCAACTTTGTAATCTTCGCATAAGCACCGCTAACCCTATTTTCTATTAGTGTTATACCTTCTTGCCACAAATTACAGTACATATTCCATTATAGCTTACCTTTTAATATATATAGTCACTATACTATAGTAGTTTAGATATTGGGTTATAGCTAATAATAGTTCTTATAATATAGATTATGTACATAGTAGTAATAGCGCTGTAGTAGAGTAACAAAGACGCCATAATACTTATAGAATAAACAATTTATACAGTATGTAGTAGTTATTTATACTATAAAAGACATAAACAACTCAGTGTCGAGACAAAGCTAGATAAAGGCAAGTTAGCGGCCCCTTTTATTTTTATTCTTGTGCGGAGCAAGATTCTCGAAAATAGTATCCAACTTTCATGGCTAGCAACTCCGCAAACAACAAGCAAGTTGTGCTTATCACTGGTGGCAACCGAGGCATTGGCTTTGAGATTGTGAAAAAGCTCGTTACAGAGCAGCCAAGCTATCATATACTCCTCGGCTGTCGCGATCTATTCCAAGGAGTAGATGCTATATCAAAGATTAAGAACCTCGCAGGGTCACTTTCTCCCATTCAGATTGATATTACCTCGGACGAGTCAATTGCAGCCTGTGTTGCGCAAATTGATCGTGAGTATGGCAAGCTTGACGTCCTGATCAATAACGCTGGTATTGGAAGGCTAGCGCTAGAGAATACGGCGAGTTTTAGGTCTAAGATAGCTAAATTATTTGATGTCAATGTATTTGGCACAATGGAGTTAACCGAGGCTGCCATCTTTCTTCTTCAAAAGGCCGCGGACCAAGGCTCCATCCCTCGAATTGTCTTTATTACTTCGGAAATGGGTTCATTGGGAAATACGCTTAACCCTTCCTGGGAATATTACAAGCACAATAATTCCGTGGCTTACAAGTCCAGCAAGGCCGCTGCGAACATGATTGGAGCATGCTATTCGACATTGTTCCAGAAAGAGGGTTGGAAGATCAATTGCTGCTGTCCTGGACTCCGAAAGACGGCTTCTAACAACTACTCATCTTTTGCGATGGAAGTTGAAGAAGGCGCTGTGAGGGCTGTGGAACTGGCCACCCTCGGGAAAGATGGTCCTACTGGGACATTTAGCAATATTGATGGAACCCAGCCATGGTGAGTGGTGAGGGGTTTTGACACGGCAATGCAATGCAGAGTCGACAAAAGCTTGTTTGTGATTCTATTCTATATAATAATATGCTTAGGTAAAAGGTCTTATTAGCGAGTTAATAAAATATTGTATGTTGATCAAACCAGCTTGTATATAACAGGCCTTCGCAAAATCCTGATGGTATATATGTTAAAATCATCATCTATGCTTTTCTTTTTAAACCCATGTACATATGTAATAGTCTGGCGGAAGGGTTAACCCCCCCCTTCTCTCGGTTTTGATTACATGTTAGAGGCAGGATCCTCCGTGCCTAGCTAGCATTTTAGATTGTATTCGATGGAATCCTCAGCCAGTCAAATGTATCCATCAAACTAAAATTGAAATCGTTCATGTCTTCCGGCAAATTCGTATCCCATGCCATATCCAAGTCTTGCTGCGCCGAGTGCCTTGCTGTAGGGTCCAGCGCTTGTACAATCACTCGTTCGACTACTATCTTGATGCTGTTACACAGGTGAGCACTCGGTGCTGTTGGACTGATCCACTCAAGAAAACCAATGAGTAGACTAAGCTGTTTTACTATAGTTGCCTTTGTGCATGGTGTTGTAACAGAACTAATGTCAGAGGACGGCTTTAGGAGTTCCATGCACAAAATGCCTGATGAAGGCGCGGCATGCAGCATTAGAAGCCACTCGAGGTCGCCTTGTAGCCCTTCTAAGCGATTTTGCTGCGTCCAGAATAGAAGGGTAAGAGCAATCATCTCCAGGCTTATTTCCAGCAACTGTAAGCTATATGAGCTGTTCCCTTTATATGAGAGACGCTCAATGAAGAATAAGTTGCTTAGGTGATTGAGCCGTATTGATAACCTAGTGAAGAGCGTAGGACCGTCAACAGCGTGATTGTTTAAATCTTCCATTTTGAACTGTAATACGGGCGGGAACTGCGATATAGCATCTATTCCTCGCTTCCGCAAATCGCTAAACAGAGACATCAGTGGGAAAACTTTCAGAAAGAAAACAGCTTCAAATCTGCGTAACCTTGGCTTACTCGAAATCAGGATTGCTGGTACGATTGGGCGCTTGGAGCGCAATCTCCAAAATTTCACCTCTTATCCGACCGAGTATATATCTAGCTCTCATAATTGTAGTCGGATTAATCTCCCCCTTGGTGTTCCACCCATTCTTATCTAGGTGGTGGGTTTTAATCCCGACATTCATCAATGAAGCATCACTTATATCGAGGGGCATTCCCGTTGAGCAAAGCTTATCATAGAGTAATGGAGGCCGACCTGTCAATATCGATATAGCCATATCTATGTCAAAGATGGCGCAAAAAAGTCTTCGTTTAGTTTGGACAGCTATTGACTCCTCTGTTGTTGGGTCAGCTGGTTGAGATGTATGAAGACCAAGGAAGGTGGCCATGGCTACGACCTCTGCATGTAGGCGCCAAAACGGCGCACCTAGGGAGATTTTTTAGAAATAAATCAATACTTCCTCGTGGATACGTGGTGTTAAAAAGCTTACCTGCATCTCCCGAGATGAGGGATTCGGTTAGACTATGCATATGTAGGAGATATACCATCATTGTGTTGTTTGAATTCGTCACTCGGCAGAGATCGATACATCTTGTTGCGTTTCTTTTGTACATTTGCATGAGGTTTCTACGGTTATAATTCCCGAGCAACTTGCGCTGCTCTACTGTGCCATTCTCTGATAATGCTGAGGCTCCAAACGTCCAGTGTGTGAATAAGATGCCTAGCGACTCCCATCGAAAGTTGGTACCAGAAAAGGCTTCGTACCACTGTTCTGAATCTGCACAGTCTTCCTTAAGCCGTTTGCTGCTATTTTGGAAAAGAAACAAAGCGAGGTGTGACAATGCCTCATTGCCTCTATCGCCGCTTAGGAAATGGCCCAGAGTCGCCCATAAAGAGGCGTGAAGTCGATCCACAGCGAGGCGACACCATGCATCGTCAGGATTCACATTCCTACTGTACATGTAATGTGATATCTCTTTACTTGGAATACCTCGTAGTACGATAAAGGCTAGGTCAAAAGCAGCAGCGTCTGGTGCCATCATATCTGATGTAATTCCGCTTTCATCTGTATCAATACCAGCTAAGCCGTCACGGCCTGCCACAAAGCCTAGATGCTTATAAGTTTCGCGATAAAATTCAGGAAAGCTCGTTGCTCCGAGATAACCAACATTGTCGCGTGATGGTGAAGCAAGAAATCCAATATTTCTATCTGATGGAGAAGCATCATCTTCGAGGGTTGAAGGGCGTGCTATTGGGGGACTTGGTGCAGTCGGCTCTCGATTCTGCCGGCTATCTGATACCTCAGCTAATTGGCTTCTAGTGACTGGTGGCAAAACCGGCGTCACGAGCTGCCCTTCAACGAGGTACCGACAGCTTTGGGGGATACTCTTTCCGATACACCTCGAGCAAATAGGGAGCCTATGGTCACAGGCGACCTTACGCCGGCGGCATGGTTCGCAGGCCTGCGGTCGCCCATTTCGTCTTCGTGGTACTGCAGATGGAACAGAGGAGTTAGTACTCAAAGTCATAGTGATAAACAGCTTCGGCACCTCTGTTGTTGCAATTGATTCATCCGATAAGCGGAATGAATGAGTGAGGGCGGAGCACCGAATAAATGATGAGAGAGAACTCAAGTATAAGCGGCGTTCGGCTTCGGCGTTCGGCGCTAGAATTCGGAACTCGGAACTGATTTTTGACTGGGCTGTGGATGTTCAATAGCCAATGTCCAGACAGCCAATTCGCCAATTCGCTTATTACATTCTCTTCACGATACTTATAACTCTACTACTACTAGGGAAATAGTACACCTTTTCATTTATTCATCTCGCATTTGAAATGAATATAATAAGACGGAATGCCGCAGGATGCCACAGAGTACTAAATACCTATGGTACATATATAAGAGAGAGGAACTCAAGGTAAGCATGATGCAGGCGGCGCTATAGCCTGGATCTCGGGAGACCGGCTTCGTACACTTGTAAAGATCTCATGGCGTCTGAAAAGTAACTGTGTTACATTTCAACATAATCTACAGAATATTCTAAAAGTAGTGAGTTAGTAAGGTTGATGACTCGTTCTACTGCGATCAATTGCCTACTCTCTTTCTCAACGGCGTAGTGAAACGCACTGCACAACTGCAAAGTAATCAACACCTAGTAGAACCAGAACATATGTTTTGGGGATAGAACATCTAGATTTATGATGGATATCTGTATGTTGATCTATATCCAAACATAGACGACGCATTTGGTGGTATTGCGGTCAGGAACGGACTGTCATCAGCGTTCAGATATTTCGGATGACAGGCAATCATGTAGGATTGTTGAAGCGAGATATTCTATTATTTAATAGTATTCCACATTCTGAAAACACCTGACGCATAACTTTGTTGGGTTCAATGGTCCGAGCATTTACATTCCAAGCGGTATTTTCTGAGGGCACTTTGACCCAAATACGCATCGAGCACCTTGGGAATGACTCGATCAAGATGAAATTGGTGAGGGGTCATCTAGCATATCATCACCGTGCTATAAAAACATGCAACAATAAAATATTGAAGTGTATCACTTCCATTTTATAGCTCAATTAACAGACCTTAACTCGAATATCTTCGACTGAGAGACATATCAACTACCATGGCAAATACCACAGAGTTCATTGCAAGACAGGCAGCAATCGATGTCTTGGTGCGATATGCAGATGGCCTCGATAGTGCCGACATCACCCAATTTGAATCTGCTTTTGCCGAGGACGCTATTCTCGATCTTTCCGCATTTTCATCTCTCAACATGGACTATAAGCCGCTTCATGGGCGCAGTAGCATCATCGACGCATGCATGAAGGCCGTCGGTCAATCGATGGAAACAACCCACTCGTTAAGCAATTTCTTGGTCAAACTGAACGAGCAAAACGATGTCGCCTATATCAGTTGTTATTCGGAAGCCCAGCACATTAAGAAAGGGCAGGCGTTTACTACAGACTCTCAGGATAGTTCTCTTGTAGTAAAGTGTCAATACAGGGCAACGGTTGCTCAACAAGGGTTGGAGTGGAAGATCAAGCGTCTGGATATTTTCCCACTATGGAGCCGGGGAAGCATGAGTGTTTTTGGACAGTGACGTTTTCAGGTCATTCATAATACTGTCATCAGATAATAGACACGTAGAAATTTACAGCATTTATTTTGGAGTGTATGATCTCTTCAAGCTAATATTTGTCATCGGGCTTTTAATAACGGCATCCTGGCTCAGCATCTGCTTCTACATGCGGTGCCAAGCTGGACCCTATTCCAATGCCGATTAGTACATAACCGAGCGGCATTTACACATGGGGTGTTTGACAAATCATTCTGCCTGAATACTGCTGTCTCTGTTTGTGATGGCGCTGCTCCGATATCACATGTCTCATCCTCTTGGCCGTCATTATTAGACACCACTCTATTGGTGCTAACCGGCTGGACCTATGACAAAGACGAGGCTCAATGGGCTACCAGCGGACTCGGCGAAGAGGTCCTTGTCCGCTGAGTTTGCCGATGCCTACTCATCATGATAGATATATTGTGTCTCAGTAGAGACGCAGCGCGCACAAGGGTCATTTCGGCCACTTGAGTTTGCGGCGCCGACATTCAACACACATGATACCGCAGGGCTTCAGCGGCGATAATGCTGTTGGTCCATAGAATTGGACAGCGCGAGTGTCTCGGAGGTGCCACAAAAAGCAAAACCTCTTGACGGTAGTGGGTTACATCAAGGCTACAAAATATAACTGAGTAACACAAGGGTAATAAGACATGACAATGCAAGGGAGGAAATCTTGAGCAACCTCCAGACCAGCAGCGCCCGGTGCAAATTGTCGGCCGAGCTGTTTCATTTCAGCCCTGTCCACTGCTATTGTGATCTAATATTTCGGCGAGTGCCAATTTCAATATGACTGGTGATAAATCTCATGTACCTATGTATAGAGTAGAACGAAGTATGACTACGAACTATCACCTCGAAGAAATACAATGTTTCCTCTCGGTTTAATTTCCACAGCGCCCTATGTATGCGGTCATTTGTGTCTAAGTATCATAGAGTGATGTAAAACACCAAATATCGGCACCACCCTCACCTCTATGAATCCAGTCTTGGCGTAAAGTGTTTTCCCTGCAGGCGTTGCAAGGAGATAACAGTCCTTGTTTTCGCTTGCGGCCTGGTTGATGCCCCAGTCCAGCAGAATCTTCCCGATACCCTTCCGCTGGTACTGAGGATCCACTCCGAGATAATCAAGATCTTAACAAAGCTCGTGTTAATTACCCGTTTTAGTGTTCTGGTGAAGGAATCTAGAAACATGAAGTGGGGAAACTTACGCCAAACGTCTTTGAGCCCCTTCTCTCCAAATACTTCTTTATGGTCAGCCGAAACTATAGCGCGCAGCTCTGCAAAAGCTTCCTGGTCAAAAGAGGGTGGCGGCGGCTCTTGAGAGCTGCTGGGCTGAGGATGATTGGCCGCCTCTTCAGAATGCACATCCCAAAGCCCAAATCCCACTACTTCGTCGTTTATCGAGTCATCGATGGCCACCACCATGACGGCGTGTGGGGAGTATAAGCTTGCAGTCTTTTTCGCATAGCGCCATGAATATGCTTCACTATTTACAGTAGAATCTTGTACCTGCTGTCGGACAGGGAATAGTCGCCGTGCAATAGCGTCGGTTTGGGGGTGGAATGCTGCAGTCGCAATGCGGGCAATGGCAGGAATATCATTCTGTGTGGATTCGCGCACACGTATGGTCATGTTGAAGAGACCAGTAGGAGAGTTTTAATAGATAGCAAAGAAATACTACATTCTAAGAAATCAAGATATAGCATTCTATTGATATTCATTACTAGTACCGACACTAAGCTTACCTTGAAGATGTCGAAATGTCAGCGAAAGGGCGAAGTGGGTTTAATTTCAAGATCCATCTTATCACGTGCGGTGATGGAGCCCTAATTGACTAATAAAGAGGAGAGGTATAAGTCGTTAATCGCTGTAGGAATAGATGATAAAAAGATTTAGTAATTTAGTGAATTACTGCTATAGCGAAATGGTCAAATCCAATCTGCACTCGCATGTTGAGATCATAGAGGAGTAAGCCATCTATGATTTATAGTATGCCTCCAAAGCTAACTGTGATAAACTGATATAAATGAAGTAAAAAAATTCATGTTAAAGAAGCTAACAATGGAAGACAAGAAACATATATTATAAACCTGTCAAGAGAACCCAGTCTTGCTTTCATTGGAATCTATGGTATGAACTACTGAATAAAGCTCTCAAAATTCGGCAAATTCAACAAAATACATGCTAACAAATGCCTATCTTCAACTAATGATTATTATCTTATTTGGATTATGTGGAGTATGGTACATGCATATTGCCGTCCCATTTCCTTCTACTTGTACTATGCTATTAAGATGGGAACCTAAGCAATCGACGGAAACAGCTTCAACTCGTTATTTTGTCTCTCTTCTAAATAAAGGGTTAAAGATGCTATAGGGTTCTGTCTAGCTAAAATAATACTAATTTTATAATTCTAATGCCTTTGTTGAAATTTAGAGAGCAAGAATCTTCATTTCCTTCTTTAACGCTGCTTTTATATGACCTTGTGAAATAGCTGTACGGATTGTGCTTTAGGTTCACTTCCGATAGGCATCCTACTGACCTATTTGACGACTTTGTCAAAGGTTTCTTTCTACTACGCCCAATAATAGTGCTGTCCAATGGAGTTTTTGGCTTTGTAAGAGTTCATTGATCTGGATCGCTACTCGCCCCAATTTCTATAGCCTGTAAGGCCTGATCCAAGCCTCCTTTGAAAGCTTCATTTCTATTTACGAAGGGACGTTTCGGAGCAGGTCATTCGTTGTTCATGACAACCGGTTAGTTTTATTGATAGAGCCTAATTTAGTATTAGTCAAGTGATTCGATTCACTAGAGGATATGAGACATATGAATCCTTAAACCTTGGCTTAAACTGCAGCGCTAATGGCACAAGACCTTGGTCTTTGGCTATTTCGTTTGTGGAGCATACTGTCACCGAATGGCAAACTTCATTTGCTGTCTATCTACAAAGCATCCATGTTGACGTAAGCGTTTGAGACATAGTCTTGGAGGGTTGACTCTTTCTTGAACACACACACACACACACACACACACACAAAGAAACAAGAAAAACGCCGCCATTAACTTGCACTCGCGTATGTCAATAGTTTACACCAGATGATTAGCGGAAATGATTGAAATATCAAGGGTCAGGATGGCATTGCCAGCCGGAAGACAACCCGGGGCTGATCCTTCAAGCGCTGTGGACTAATAGAACATGTAGTCACTAGAGGGTAAATTTGACGCATGGATGAAGTATTAACCGACCTATCTTGAACGGGGAGAATCTGAATACTTTCTATTCGTGTACAACTGCCGGCTAATGCGATTATCATTACTCATTTCGGATGCACTTCTTTTACTCCCGTATTAAGGTTTAAGAGTTGGCCCTCTCTTTAAACCAAACATGATCGTCGTTACACACAGGCGCACAAGACCCGATATCAGCCTCCATCAGCATTATAATGTCCCTAGTCCAAACTAGGCACTCGACATCTAGCCCTCCCTACTTTTTTTTTTTGGATTGGCAACAGATGAATGATAACATTTAACGCGCTGTCTGATTCCTTCTCAAGGACATCAAACGCCACAAAGGACAGTGTCAAGGGGAGATAACTGGGACTTGTTGTCTAAGAGTGCCGATGAAGGGCCGCTTTTAAGCCCCCAAAGTCTGATAATCCATAACCTCGAAATTATATTATTAAGTTTTTGAATAACTTGGGCATATTCTCGTTATGACGATATGAAAGTGGGGGTAAACACCATCAGGGCCAAGTCTGCTTTCCAATAGAAATTACAATTAAACATTAGAAGACGCACTCTTAGCGCCTGAGCTAGAGTTAATAGTTGTGCTGGACTCTGCAATAGCTCTAAGATGATTGTTTTTGGGTTACACTACGGTACGGTGTGATAGTGATGAGACATTTCATTAAATGGGAATTGATGAGTCGGGTATTGCTATTGTCGATTGTCTTGTCAACACACCCACCGGGATATGAAATTGTCTCACTAGAAGCGCTTTACGTAAATTGTAAAGCTGCCCGGTTATGCCTTGATTCCCTGTATGAGCTATTGAATCGACAGGGGGTGTTAAAAGTGAGGCTGCAATAGCAAACATGTAGGTTGGTCCAGGGGGGGAGGGGGTCATTCAGGTTGGCCATTACAAGAAGGCAACATTAGCCTTTGTACGTCCATTACTACTACTTGTATATCCATTTGGACGTAGTACGCCTAGTATGTACGACAATTACCGAGCTGTCTGTGCTACTAGTACGGTAAATTAAACGGCCATGCACTCCTGTCATACTACAGTATTCATATTATTCGTCCTGTTTCCTGATCAGCAAATTTCTCAACAAAGATGCTTTACTAAACTGTGACTATTGCTAATGTGACAGCAAATGAGTCCAGCGGTGCTTTATAGCTGGAACACACTTATAATGATTTAAGAATATGTTCTCACCGTTTTGGTCTCCCGCTGTCTAGAAGATTTAGCGCTGGAGTACAAATGCAGGAATGCTTGCCGAGGTGCTGCGGCTGAGAAACAAGGGGGATATAAACAGTAATTCCTACTGTATCAGTACTTTTTCTAATAGCAATCTCGTGAATGTACGCTGCAAGTTTTGTGTTAAAAGTTGAACTTGGATATGCCAACCTTGGGTATCTCTTACTGTGCTTAGTATGTATTCACACGGAGTAAATGCATACCTCCCATATCGGACAGGATCCATCTCGTTGGCGGGGGTGCTCAACGGCGGCTAAGTTGCTTTTGGAATAGCCTCGGCCAATTGTTTATCTGATTGGGCAGAGATCGCCGTTACTCTAGGCACGTGATTCCTAATTCCCAATTCTTCGGACCCCGGCAAGCTTCTTTTCAGCTGGCTCCACTGTAAAGGCTCCGAGATCATGGTGATCCTTGTCGCGTTTCTGGATCACAAACTAAATTGATTGTTCTGGCCCTGGTCTTCTTGTTCTTGTCTTGTCTTGTCTGGTCTGGTCTCACTCATTGTTGAGGCCTGAACTGCTTGTTCTGCACCGTTTTGGCACCTGGGAAATCATTCTTTATTCCAACGTGCTGCCGTTCCTCTTAGACCTCTTGTTCCGCAACGTCTTCTACTTCTTTACTTCTCATTCTAATTACCCATTATCAACATCAGCTTTTTTATTTCTTTTATTTCACTCATCTTGCTTTTATTTTAAATTTATTTGTATTTTCATCTTCGATTTGAAAAAGAAAATAAAAAATAGAAATGTACACGGAGATATAACGAAAACCATGAACCCGAATTACCCTGATTCCGATGATGAGGAATTCTCCTTCCCTTGCAACTCTTGTCATAGGAAAAAACAAAAGGTCTGCTCTGCTGTTGCCATCGTCACGTATTGAGTACTACCGAGCATGCTGACTCTTACTCTTTTTTTTTTCTGTAATATAGTGTAGTCGGCTATGGCCTTGCAATTACTGTCTTAAACGCTCTGTTGTTGCAGAATGCGACTTTATCTCGCCAACTACTTTGGCCAAAAGGTCACAGGAGATTACATCTAAGAAAGACTTGGCTGACAACCCGACCGCACCTCATGCGAACAGCAGAAAGCGCAGGCGCAGTAGTCATGACAACGATTTTGATGGCAATAGCTTTGACAATGGCGACGATTATTCAGATGCTGGACAAGTTCATGACTCTGTGTACTGCAGTGACTTGGAGCGCCTAGTAAACCAACAGTTTAACCACCACTTTGCGAATCTCGGATTTGAGGTAGAGGTAAAAGCATTTTTACCATTTCTTCATTATCTTGATAAAAAATATAAGGGACATTGCTCACTAGGTTTATTTTCTTGTAGACAGAAAAGTTGAACACAGAAGAGTACCATGTCTCAGCTTCAGCTTGTACTATACTCCAAAATGCTCTGGATATCTTTCCACCACGAGAGTATGTAGGTATGTAATACTATCAAAACAATGGGTTTTGATTTATTCTTTATCCCTTTGCCTGCCATGTATACAAAAGATTGCTTCCTTTGGCTGACCAATCAATACCTGCTGGCTCTTATAGACGCACTTGTTCAACATTTCCTCCGCAACGTTAATATGCACTATTACATGGTATATTCACCCACATTTAGCATGGATTACAAAGAGTGGTGGAACATGGTCCAGCGAAATGATCCGTTACCCATTCCGTGGACTTGTTTACTGCTGATGATCTGTGCTTGTGCGTGCCAACATCTACCCGCTGATACGCAAGGTGTTTTGGAACAGAGGACGGGTAAATCTTGTCAAAATCTTACTGAGTCTTTCCACCATATGGCGGAAGAACTCCACAAGATTATTCCAGTCGGCCGTTACCATAGTTATAGTGTTATGTGGCTCTTGCATTCGACATACTGGTATAAAGCTGAAGCTAAATTTACCGAATGTCGTCAGGCTCTCCATGCAGCCGCAAGACAGGCCCAGGAACTTGGTATGTCACGGCATCATCATCTCGCTACTTTGATAAACGCAGTCACTAATTGTTTAATCACTATTTTTCTATTGTTTTTTTTTTTTAGGATTTGATAGAGAGGACGCTTCAGAGGGACTTTCGAATTTTGAGCGGGAAATGCGGCGAAGACTTTGGTGCATAATAGATACATGGGACTGGTGAGCTCTCTTTCTTTACCTTGACTCATGTTCTCCGCCTATAAGGCATTAAAGACGCTGATACTAATATTACTTTTAGGCAGATTGCTTCTGGACTTTGTCGACCAATGATTCTTGATCATAGAACTTATAATGTGAAGCCCCCATCGTTGAGAATGGAAGGAGATGGGCCATCGCCCTGGATGCATATGAAGCTACAGACAAAGCTGATCCGCAAATTGGCTGCACGTTTTAGTTCTCCTGGCAACATCAAAACGCTTAGCCAAACAAAGGAGTGCAAAGAGATTATCGATGAATGGATGCATGATTTCCCACCCATGTTTGCATTGGAGAACCCAGACACGTCTCACGATGATGATCAACCATGGATACCCTATCACCGCTACTACATCCAAACCATGGCATATATGATGATTCTCAACCCTTTCCGAGTTCACTTGTGCACCATGGTGGGTGATGACGCTTCGGAGGAGCTGCTCGAGATCCGCGCCATCGGTGTTGATTTTGCATTGCGTCTGCTTAATGTGCTAAGAAATTGGATAAAATTTATTACGTATCGTGATGGTCGATTCCATTTCATCATCTTTTCTCTCTTTGATGCGACGACTATGTTGTGTCAAGCAATACTCCTTGATAAACCCGAGACAATTCCTCGTCGAAGCGACATCTACTTGGCTATCAAAACATCTTTATCATTGTTGAGACAGCTTATGGCTCTGTCAATGACAGCCGAACCAACCTATTTACATCTTCGGCGAGTTGCTCGAGATGTTTTTCGAAAAGTGCCAATGAAGGATGTGCCTTCGCCTCCTTCGAAGGAGATTTTCGAGCCTTATCTGAGGAAAGCTGATGTGGCCGAATCAGGGCAAGGTCCTCAAGATCAGACAAAGACGCAGACACAGACTCTTGCTATTACCTCGCAGGAGATTCAGCCGTCGTCAGTTGAGACTGCTGATAGTCATGTTGGGCCTCAATCCGGTCCTTGTATTGCACCTACATCCTCCAACGATGCTGCAACCCAGCCTATTGTTTATATCGACCCTCTTGTTTTAACTCATTCTGCGCCTCCTTCTTCATGATGTTGGCAGGAGTATACATTTGGGACAAACCCAGTGGTATCACTCTACCTTTTCGGCATTAGCAATACTCGGGATTTATAGGAAGATTGTCTTATCAGGGAATTTGATTTGTAGGAGGAAATGTGTTATTTCTTTTCCTTTTTATAGTACAGCACAGCCTTAATTATCCAATGCAACTCTCGTTATGCTTCTACTTAGGTATAGGAGGCTTCAGCTGCATGCCCCTCCCCTCCTCCCCTCCCCTCCCCCTCCAGTTAGTAATTAGTTAGTAATTGGGTAGTACCAGCCAGCAATGCCCCTCGTTTCCCCGCTATTGAAGCATTTAACGACTGCACTGGTTAAACCTCGGCAATAGTCCTTTCGGCCTTGAACCAAATTTTCTTCCTTTCCTGAAACAATCTTTGGCATATGCTCTGGTTTCAACTGCATAGGCCTTGCACGAACACTTTCCGCAGCTGGTCCAAGTGTTCTAGTGCTTTGCTGTTGGCTCTATAGATCTCTATTGAACCTCAGTCTCTCCCCTTTTTGGTCAATTAAAATTACAAATCCCTGTCGTCATCAAAAAAATTTCTTTTAAATATCTCACATCTCATTAATGAAGCTCCCCCTACTAATAATCCACAGCAATTGAACAGCCTGGCCTATTTGATGGGGTGGCTGCAGCCTCTCCGGGCCGTCCAAGCACTCCCCCCACACTCAGTGAGACCCTTACCAGTAACCCCGCTAATTATGCTGGTCAGACGGCTAAAGGCGGGAGACCAGGGAGGGTTGAGATGCTCCTTCAGGCGGTCATGCGCATCTGTCGCTTCCCGTTTTTTTGCTTCACATAATTTCTCTGCTTCGTCACCGCCATCTCTCCAAGTTTGCGGTTCTTCGGCCTTTAGTCTGCCAACTCTTTCTTTCTCTTCTTCTTTCTCCTCCTCTTCTTCTTCTCCATACCATCCTCCATCTTCTTCTTTCTCACCCCTTCGTCTTGTTCGGCGCTCTGCTCTATTGACTGCTCGTCTCCCCTCTGCTGCTCGATTTTGTTCCGCAATGTGTCGATCCAGAGCTGGCGTCGAGGATGCCTTTGACCAGGGTCGCGAGCTGCTGCCTACAAATGTGGTCCCCCGCCATTACCATCTCACTGTCGATACCGACTTTGACAAGTTTACCTACAATGGTACTGTCGTTATTGATCTAGACGTCCGCCGAACTTCCAACTCCATCTCTCTCCACACTCTTGAGCTGGAAATTCATCGTGCGAAGCTTCTTTCTGCTGGTCAGGTTATCAGGTAAGAATTTTACAATTAACTTGCTTCGGCTATTTTTTTGAAAAGTAATGGGAGAATTGGCATAACTAATAGGAAATGGTCATCATCTAGCTCAAACCCCACCATCAGCTATGATGAAGCTACCCAAGTTACCAAGTTCGAATTTGGTGGTTCTCGCCCTCTTAACACGGATACCAGGGTTCAGTTGGAAATCGACTTCACTGGCCAACTCAACGACAAGATGGCGGGATACTACCGCTCCACATATAAAAGGGAAGATGGTAGCACCGGTATCCTAGCCAGCACGCAGATGGAACCCACCGACGCTCGTAGAACATTTCCGTGTTTTGATGAACCAGCTCTCAAGGCCAAATTTACCATCACGCTAATCGCTGATAAGAACTTGACATGCTTGAGCAATATGGACATTGCCTCCGAAACCGAGGTTCAATCTAAAATCACTGGTGGAACGAGAAAGGCTGTCCACTTCAACCAGTCCCCTCCTATGTCCACTTATCTTGTTGCTTTTGTCGTTGGTGAGCTCAATTATATTGAATCGCGAGATTTCCGAGTCCCGGTGCGAGTATACGCTCCTCCTGGTCACGATATCGAGCATGGCCGCTTCTCCGTTGACCTGGCAGCCAAGACCCTGGCGTTTTACGAAAAAGCGTTTGGCGTTGAATTCCCCTTGCCTAAAATGGATCAAGTTGCCATTCCCGACTTTGCCCAAGGAGCCATGGAGAACTGGGGTCTGGTTACTTATCGGGTTGTAGATCTGATGCTTGATGAAAAGGTAAGCGGTGCTGCTACTAAGCAACGTGTGGCCGAAGTTGTCCAGCATGAGCTGGCCCATCAGTGGTTTGGTAACTTGGTCACAATGAACTGGTGGGAAGGTCTTTGGCTCAACGAAGGATTTGCTACTTGGGCTTCGTGGTACTCTTGCAACATCTTTTACCCGGAATGGCGAGTTTGGCAAACATATGTCACTGATGACTTGCAATCCGCTTTGTCACTGGACTCTCTCCGAAGCAGCCATCCGATCGAGGTTCCTGTTTATCGTGCTGATGAGATCAACCAAATCTTTGACGCTATTTCCTATTCCAAAGGATCCTGCGTGCTCCGCATGATTTCGACATATCTAGGAGAGGACAAATTCTTGGAAGGTGTTCGTCAATACTTGAAAAAGTACGCTTATGGTAACACAACGACCAGCCACCTATGGGACTCTCTGGCTGATGTCAGCGGTAAACCCGTGCATGAAGTCATGACTGCCTGGACCAGGAGCGTCGGATACCCAGTTCTTACTGTTACTGAGAAGGAGAGCGAGAGTGAAATACACGTCAAGCAGAACCGCTTCCTTCGCACGGGTGATGTGAAGCCAGAGGAAGATGAAACCCTATACCCCGTCTTCTTGGGTCTTCGAACTAAAGATGGCGTTGATGAGACCCTGTCTTTGACGGAGCGAGAACAAGTATACAAGCTACCCAACACTGATTTCTTCAAACTGAACGCCAACCACACTGGAATCTTCAGAACACTATACTCCCCTGGCCGGTTAGAGAGGCTTGGTCAAGCCGCAAAGGATGGCCTCTTGTCGACGGAAGACAGGACTGGTATGATTGCGGATGCCGCCGCTCTAGCCAGCTCCGGCTACGGAAAGACATCTGGCGTCCTCAATCTCCTCAAAGGATTTGATTCAGAAACGGAGTTTGTTGTGTGGAATGAGATCGTCTCTCGAATTGGAGCCATCCAGTCCGCTTGGCTGTTTGAGGACGAGGCCGTCAGAGATGGCGTTCGTTCTTTTCTAAAAGATCTCGTTAGTGACAAAGCTCACCAACTTGGATGGGAGTTTTCCGATTCGGATGGGCATGTGGAGCAGCAGTTCAAGGCTACTCTCTTTGGAAGCGCTGGTTTGAGCGGCGACGAGACTATTGTTTCGTTCTCCAAAGAAGCATTTAAGAAGTTTGTGGCTGGAGATAAATCTGCTATCCATCCTAATATTCGCAAGAACGTCTTTGCTATTGCACTCAAGTATGGTGGTAAAGAAGAGGTAAGCCCCTCCATCTCTACATGACATAATATTATCACGATACCCAGAAATATATACAAGAGATGCTAATGTGCTGTGTGTGTATAGTATGACCATATTTTGGACTTATACCGTTCCTCGACCAACAGTGACGAGCGTAACACTTGTCTCCGATCCCTTGGCCGATCCAAGGACCCGGAGCTTATTCAGAGAACATTGGGCCTCTTGTTGGGCGATGAGGTGAAGGACCAAGATGTTTACATGCCCGCTGGTGGACTACGCACTCATGCCGAGGGTGTTGAAGCGTTGTTTACTTGGATGACCGAGAACTGGGATGAACTCTACAAGAGACATCCTCCCGCTCTACCAATGTTGGGCAACATGGTGTCGCTGTTGACGTCTGGTCTTACGACCGCGGAACAGCTCGCTAAGGTTGAGAAATTCTTTGGTGACAAGAAAACTAACGGATTTGACCAATCTCTTGCGCAGAGCAAGGATTCTATACGCTCCAAGATTTCCTGGTTAGAGAGAGACCGGGAAGATGTAGCGGCTTGGGTCAAGGCTAATGGATATTCGAAGTAGGTGTTATTACTACTCTATTCATGAATGATTATATGCGAATAAGGGAAAATTAAACAAATTAAAAAAGTGGGAAACGGGAAACCTTCCAGAGTTGTGAATGTGACGCAAATTTTACCCATTGCTAATACGTTCCTGGATAAAGATCAATACGGTCGTACAAACTGTGAGATGCTGCTTGACGATATAGACGAAAGCACTTTAGCAAATCAGAGCCTTTGGCTATGATGGTGAGTAGAATATTGCGTATTTTTGGTGAGGTATTTGACGACCTTGTGTCCTGTGGTTGGGATTCAAGAAAGAAGCTTTCGGGTTTGGTAGTATTTGGCTGTGTTGCTGGAGTTGCCTGCCTCTATTGTTTCTGTTGCTATACTAGTAATTGCCAAGATAGCACACAGTTGCTGCTAAATACTGGTTTACTCATTATTACAATAGGTTTTTTCTTAGAAAGTGCCTCTGATCTCTGGGTTTCTGAAGCATGCATTTCAATTGTTATGGATTGATGCATATTCTCGGATATAGGCACCCTCCGGCTCTCAGCAAATCTTCGGTGGCACCCGGCCGTGGGAGCGGAGTCCGGAGCGGTTCTGTGTCATCGCCTCGGGGCTCGGCGCAAGATCATTAGCCAGTAGTAATAACGAGCTGAGTCATGTTTTGAGATTGAGTTTGACATATGAAAAGTATAAGAAGTGAAAAGATTGCTCGGTTTCTTCTATTATTTTTAAAGCTTAAAAAGGTTTTGCAAATTTGTTAAACTGTCTTTACTCTTACTGCTATGGTTGAATATTTTCCTAATATAAATATTCTTTTGAATTGAGTTGAACTGAATTGAAGAAAAGACGTTATTTGATCTCTTGGCTATGTTGATCAATTTCTTTCTGTGGTATGTTCAGTTCAGCCTTAGTCTTGCTATTCTAGTTTTTTATTCGCCATCATTGTTATCATTAGAGATAGAGAATGTATCAGCTCTTGGAATGATTTAATACTCGTAGTTGGATAAAGTAAACATTCATTGACACTCCCTTTAGAAGAAGCTGCTGCAACTTATCAATACAAACAAGTCGAATAAAAAAAGACTGTTGTGACTAGTGCTGCCTATTGCCCCAAAAATGTCTTCTTCTCCTATTGAGCAGAGCGATAGAGAGAACACTCCTCAATTAGAGGATGCGTCTCAAGATGGCGTACTCCCAAGAGATATTGCTCCTCGAACAACTTTCTACGACTCAGTCGTTGAGCGACAAATGTCCCAGACAGACGCCAAGCTCTTCTATCAGCGCAGCCAAGTAGATGACAGCACACGGGTGCAGACAAGCTCGTATAATGATCCTGTCGCAGCCCTAGGACCAGGCGCAAACATGGAGTATGAGGCGGATTCCATGCTCTCAGATACCCCTGAAATGCCTTCCATGCCTCGTCTCGATAGCATTAAGCTTGCAGCTGAGGCTACCAAAGGCATCTCTAATCTTAATTTTCTCGATCCTCAACCGCAAGTAACGGCAGAGTTGAGTTCTATTTCCAAGAGCATCGATAACATCATACAACTGAGACGAAAATATCTAGCTATTTCGCTGCAGCGACCAGGCGATGACCCAAGAGATAGCCCAGAATGGAAGATATATCCACATGGGTACGCAACAGGGGATGACTTCAACTTGGAAGATCTCATGCCATTGCCTCCAAGCGACGATATGACATTCAAGCTTAATGAGACGGGTGTCTATGAAGTCTTTGAGAACAAAGATTTCCAAACACCTGCTTTTCAAGTTCCCACTGTTAGGGAATTCTATATGGATCTCGATAACATTCTCACCGTCTCATCAGATGGACCAAGCAAGAGCTTTGCTTTCCGTCGACTTCAATACCTAGAAGGAAAATTCAACTTGTACACGCTCTTAAACGAGTATCAAGAAACTGCCGACAGCAAAAAGGTGCCTCATCGAGACTTTTATAATGTCCGCAAAGTTGACACTCATGTGCACCACTCTGCTTCCATGAACCAGAAGCACTTGCTGCGGTTTATTAAGAGCAGATTAAAGAAGAACCCGGACGAAGTTGTCTTATTCCGTGATGGAAAATATCTGACGCTAGCAGAGGTGTTTGCTAGCATTAATCTCACTGCCTATGACTTGAGCATTGATACACTTGATATGCATGTACGTGATTATGAAGTTGCTTTTTTCGAGAGTAATATACTGAACTAACTTGAGTATAGGCTCATACAGATTCTTTCCACCGGTTTGACAAATTCAATCTTAAATACAATCCTGTTGGAGAATCTCGATTGCGAGAAATCTTCCTAAAAACGGACAATTTGATTAAAGGACGCTATCTAGCTGAGCTCACTAAAGAAGTCATCTCTGATCTTGAAGCTAGCAAATACCAGATGGCCGAGTGGCGTCTTTCAATCTACGGGAAATCACTAGACGAATGGGATAAACTCGCAGCTTGGGTCGTCGATAATAAACTTTTCTCGCAAAACGTCCGCTGGCTCATCCAGATCCCTCGCCTGTATGATGTATATAAAGATAACGGCTTGATGGAGACATTCGAACAAATCGTGACAAACATCTTCCAGCCGCTATTTGAAGTCACTAAAGATCCATCCAGCCATCCGAAATTGCACATCTTCCTTCAACGCGTGGTCGGTCTTGATAGCGTTGATGATGAGAGCAAGGTTGAGAGACGCCTGTACAGGAAGTTTCCTTCACCCAAGGAATGGAACACGAAACAGAACCCGCCATACAATTACTGGATCTACTATCTATTCTCCAATATGACGTCTCTTAATTACTGGCGTAAGAAACGTGGCTTCAACACTCTCATCTTGCGGCCACACTCTGCTGAAGCGGGAGACCCTGAGCATTTGGCTGTTGCTGCGCTCTGCTGCCACAGCATTAGCCACGGAGTTTTGCTACGCAAAGTCCCTCTACTGCAGTATGTGTATTACTTGGAACAGATTGGCGTTGCTATGTCGCCCCTTAGTAATAATGCTCTGTTCCTATCGTACGATCGCAATCCATTCCCTCAATATTTCAAGAGGGGTCTCAACGTGTCGCTCTCTACTGATGACCCGTTGCAATTTGCGTTTACAAAAGAGCCTTTGATGGAGGAATACGCTGTAGCTGCACAGATCTACAAGCTCAGTCCAACTGATATGTGTGAATTGGCTAAAAACTCGGTCAAACAGAGCGGTTACGAAGCATCGGTCAAACAGCAGTGGCTGGGACCGAACTTTACTAAGCCAGGCAGAGAAGGAAACACAATGGCTAAGACCAATGTTCCTGACAGGAGGGAAGAGTTTAGATATCATACCCTGCTTACAGAGAGAGAAGTGTAAATGTTTTCTTGTGTCCTTTTGTTTTTCAATCTCTTGTTATGATTATACTTACTAATCGGATTGAACGACGCCAATATAGAGTAAGTCGTTACGCAGCTTATGATCCAAATGCCGAAATGAAGAGCATCAGCAGCACTTTGGTCATGAAAACATCGAGTGGAATAATGCCTTCTTCAAGCATAAATGAAAGTACCTCAAGCATGACGACCCCGACATCAGCAGTTGAACCGCAAGCGCAAATTCACCAAGAACTGCCACGCACTTCGAATACAGTTGCGGATGCGCATATATCTGGGAGCGACCCGATGATATTCCCTGGCATCTTGAGCCGGGACTCTAGTCTGCGCAATCTAACTAAGCTTGGAAGCTGGAGTATGCAATCTAATGGGATGTCCAATTCGGAGTCCGAATAATTTTATTGCTGATGTATTTTGACATGGTTGAGATTTCAAAATGATCGACAGCTATATGTATAGATTTTATAAATTGAGATAGCTAGCTTAATATTTATGTTCTGTGTTGCCTCTAGTAGGATATGATTCAACATGATACACGCACTCTGTCTCTTGCCAACGTCGTATTGTGACTTTTACAGTGAATTCCAGTCTCAGCTAAGCCACCATGTTACAGCGTTTATAATCGTAGTACATTTAATGTACAATCGCTTCATGAAGTAATTTTCGCGCAACTATATCATCATATAGTCTAATGATTGCTCATGTCATGTATGATTGAGGAGGGCAACAGATGCTAAGAACCATGTGCTTTCAACAACATCGGTTCCCAATTAGTAAAAGGTAAGTAAGCAATAAGAAAATACATTCTATAGTTTTTGCTTGTTAGAACATGAAGAACTAGTGTGACATGATGGCAGTGTTAAGGCATGCATGGGACTAGGCTACGGTTGGAAATAGTCTGGTGGAATGGGTCCGTGAATAATTCTTCCATTCATCATTTTCACAATATCTTGCATATCTGGTCACCGCCATCTTGAGCCTCGTCATACACAAACAGACTCGACATCGAACCCCAAGATCCCAAGAATGCCTGACATAGAATATGAACCAGTTCAAGGTCGCTCAGGTGGCCACCATATTCGGATTCTTACCCTGGCGCCGAGCGAAAATCTATCGGACCCCATTCATGTTCGGCTGTCAATTGTTAGTCTGGCTGACGATCCAACCTACGAGGCGCTTTCCTACTGTTGGGGAGATGCTACAAACAAGCTACTGATATTCTGTGACGACAAGCCATTTCCTGTTACTGAAAATTTGGACTCTGCCCTGCGTCATTTACGCCTAACTAGTGACAAAAGAATCTTGTGGATTGATGCCATTTGTATCAATCAAAATGACAAATCTGAACGTGGTTACCAAGTCAGTATCATGCGAGACATATATCGTATGGCCAGTGGAGTTGTCGTCTGGTTAGGAGATGCAGATGCCGATAGCGATCTAGTATTTCCATTGTGCGAGAAGATGGCTGAAAGCAGACTGGATCTTGTGAGGGGCGTGAAAACTGGACTTGACATTATAATGGGCCCAAATAGAGAAGATATTCTAAGAGAGAGACTCATTGAAGCCAGACGGAGAAAAGAAAGAAGAGATGTTGAAGACATGGACGAAAATACTATCTCAAATATAACCGCTGGTTCTTTAGATTTGACTTCGCAAACTTCTGGACGAAGTGATAAGTCTACGGATTCAGCAGAAACAGTTGATGTATCTGATGCAACTGATAAAGAAGTTTCGGCTTTTTTGAACCTGATTACCCGCCCTTGGTTCACTCGCTGTTGGGTTCTTCAGGAGGTCTGCCTTGGACGAGAGGTTGTGCTCCTATGTGGCACCAAAGTGCTTGATTGGGACACATTTCACGTCGGTTTCGCGATCACTATTTTTCTGAGTGAAAAAGGACTTAGAGGTCGGCCAGAGCAGCTTTATCGAACTGCATTAATATTAATTATGATATTACGGCCAAAGTTGACAGATCCTGATACCCCATATCAAGGTGTTGGTCTTCTGTGGCTACTCAGAAAGGTTTTGGCATTGAGCGCGACAGATCCCTTAGACAAGATATATGCTATTCTTGGCCTTCTTGGCGATAAGGAATTACAGGAACTACAATTGACACCTGACTACACTATATCGGTGGAAGAATGCTACAAGAAAGCAGCCCTGGCCGTCATGTCTCAAATGAAGAATTTGGACATTCTCATCACTGACCGCATACCAAATTCTACACTGAACTTGCCATCTTGGGCGGTAGATTGGCGTTCTCTACCGTATCCTAGCCCCATTTCAATGGATCCGAATTCAGAAGAAGTAAATGGAGATGAGCCGGAAAACCAGCGTTTCTCTGCTTCATTATCACCTCAATGGATACCTGTGACTAATGATAGTGGGACGACATTGAAGCTCTCTGGATATGATTTTGATCAACTAATAGAAGTAGAGGACATTCTCAAGGTTCCTCCAATCGATCATAATGACGTTGCGGGAATGGCAACATCAGTGTCAAACTTTACAGGTTTTATAAAGACACTGTTCGTCGGACTTGGCTCTTATTTTGACACGTTAGTGAAATGGGAGAAATTGGCAATGTCAAATAAGTACTCAAAGTATCCAACTGGCGAAGACAAGGAGTTAGTCTTTGCTATTACCATGTGTACCGGTAATATAGGATCTCCTGAGACAACACTGCAGAAGTTCAGGAAATGGCAAAAGACGCTCCGTGGGCCTCGAAAGATATCTTTCTTGAAGAATCTTGGTATGAGCGGTGGTATCTACAAGTCGATGGTTGCTATGGCAGGCATAGGCTCAGGAATAAGCGATGTTGATGATAGAGTGTATGCGACGGCTACGGAGACAACGTTATATCGACGCCTAGCAAGAACAAAGAAGGGATATTTAGCTATTGTACCCAACCAGAGCGTTGTCGGGGATCGTGTTGCCTTGTATCAAGGTGGCAAGATGCCATTTATTGTTCGTCTTGGAAAGGAGGACAGAGAAAGAGAGATTATAGGCCCATGCTACGTTCATGGGATCATGTATGGAGAAGCATGGGAGGACGCATTGTGTCGGGAGGTTGAAATTGTTTAAGCACATGGAATATGTTGGATCAAATTGCCATATTATTTTTTAACAGAAAGAAGGTCAATAATCATAACCATGACAGCATTTTTTGCGGTATTATATTTCTATGCACAATTATAACCCGTGTTCAAAACTTATCACGAAATCACTGCTGTCACCAAAGTGCCCGGCATAGACAATCCACCTTGAGTGACGAAGTCAAAAAGCTCGGAAGGTCTTGCTTCTTCATCTATAAGAAGTCTCATATCAAAGACGAGCTTTTTGAAGAGATGTTCAAGTAAGCCATTCAAACCTAGAGTCTGTGGCCCTCCAGCACAATGTACCATTTTCGCTAGTCCACGGACATGCTGCCTAGACGCGACGATATTACCTGTTTTGACCTATAAATAAGAGCTCGGCATGTTAGCTTTAGCTTTGACATAAAAGTTAGAGAGGATCAAGACCTAGAAGAGGCCGTACCTCATCCAAAACCAAAGATATGATCGTAGCAACAACCGGGTCCATTGCTGAGTAGTATCCTGCGTTAATTGCGTCTCTAATAGCGCGGAGGCATAATATTCTATATTGTGTTACCAGAACAGCGTATTTTTCCTGATGGTATGCTTCATATAATTGGCGGCAGGTGGATAGAAAGGCACTACTTAAAAGGCCCACGTCAGAAATGGCCAGCTGAATCCAGTCTATTCTAAGTCGATGGTGGCGGAAGCTTGAATCTCTGAGTATTATGCATTGAGAGTCAAATTTCGTCGTGACAATTGTTACATCTAGAGCTTGTTAATGAGTGAAGAGTCGTAATAAAAACGATGTGAAACTGTTCATTCAATAAGACTGCCAACCGTAGCTTATAAACGTAGCAAGTTCTGAGTTGTTGACTTACAATAATGGAAAAGGTAATGTTCAAAGGATGAAAGCGGTCTAGCAAAGCATCCAAAGGGATCCCTCTGACTCGATGTAATGAGATCGATAGGGTCGGGCAATACAGTTAGACATTCTTTGGACGCTACATCCATTGAATCCGACCGTTTTAATTCCATTAATCCATAAGCTTCTCCCGTCTTCACTCGTTGAACATCTAGCTCCACATTGCTGGATTGGCAGGCTACATTGCGGGCATGTTTTACTCTAGCATGAGTCATTCGAGCGGCATGCGAATAAGCGCGACGCTGTAACTTCGATGAAGATCCCTGCGAGGGATGTGATAGATTTATGAATTCTATCTTGCTCTCCATTATAGGAAGGCCGGGCAATACTTCGTACTCCGAACTCATGTAACTGGCTGTAGGCCTATCTCATGGCAGGAAAACATACTGCCTCCTGACTAGGCCACAAGTGATAGCTGAAGAGCGATAAGGGTTCGGAATTAGACATAATGATGGACAAAAGCATTCCGGAGTTGCGTGAGATCTAGAAAAGGGGGGGTGGGGGTTAAAAAAAGGTTGCCCAGGGACGGAGACTACTCTCAGGGATGCGTGTGAAAGCGTATCCGGAAATATGGCGCGCTTACAAATATCAGAAAACAATGACTATAGCATGCCAAGAGTTTATGTATCTCTGTACTCTTTCCAGGTTAGGAATAAGGCTCTTACTAGGCCATCATAGGATGGATGGAGTCGCGTTAGTTGCGTTCAAGATTCAGGAAGATTTAGCACAACCATAGCTCCCGGTTCATAGTATAGGTAGGTACTTTTTTCTAATACCTAGATACTGCTGCAGATTCTATGTTTAAGGTATCGAATACGTGAATGGCTTTTCTTTAGTTGTCATGCCTAGCCTAAGTACTCCTTCTAGAATGGGGTTAGAGCAATTTCATATGCCCTACCTAGACTATGACAACGAGAAACCTCCAAGTCCGCAAGTATAGGTAAATCAACGACGTCGCAGGAAACAAATGGTATTGAAAATCATTATTGTATTTTGTAATATAATTCCGCAATCCCTTTAATTTCTTCATTCGACGTGGAGAATAGATCTCCGCATCATTGCTGCGGACATTTTTCGTTAGCTGTGAAATCTATGCCATCATGTAAAGACATAAATAGTGTCTGGGACGTCTTCTAAATGCAATTATTTTTTTAAATTCAGACTCTATAAACCAATTATATAACAACAATAGTATCTTTATTCTTCGTATTATTCGAAATCCTAAATGGCTTCATCCAAGACACCGGCAAACGTGGCCGTCATCATCACCAGTACCCGAACCCCCAGAGTTGGGCCGGAAATCGCAAACGTCGTTAAAGACATCCTTGAAAAGGACGGCGGAAAAGATACAAAGCTATCCATCGTCGACCTTGCAGATTTCAAGCTACCCGTCTATGACGAGCCCATTGTTCCGTTCCAAGTCTCTGCCGAGAAGCCTTTCACCCACCAACATAGCCGCCGCTGGAGCGCTGAGATTTCCAAATACGATGCGTATATCCTCATCATCCCTGAATACAACTATGGTGTGGCAGCAAGCACAAAGAACGGCATTGACTACTTGAGGAATGAGTGGATAGGAAAACCAGCAGCCATTGTAAGCTACGGCGTGACTGGTGGCAAGAATGCCTCGGAGCAAGTCAAGATTTCACTTGAAGGAACGGGGCTCCGCGTGAGCGCTACGAGGCCTCAGCTTGTTTTTGCGAAGACTGGAGAGGCGCCTGATATTTTCACAGCCATGAACGAGGGGAAGCTTGAGGCAAAGTCGCGTGAGACTTGGCAGACTGATAGCAAAAAATACATCTTGAAGGCCTTTGGTGAATTAAAGGAAGCCCTTAAGACTCCTCCAGCGGATACCAAGAACTGAGCACATGGAGCTATTAGATATATCTCAGCCTCTCATAGTTTGGCTGCGAAATAATAGGGTAGATAAATTAGCATCTTTGAAATACGATGTGCATAAATGTGACCTCATTACGTATTGTTTCCACGCTGATTCGGTGGGAAGAACAGGATCTTCTGGATTCTGCTTGCAGTAGCTAAATATATCAAATACATCAATAGTTATTATACTATTTATAGATTATTAAATAAAGTGAAGGTATACATAGCTGGCTCTCAATATGATATGAGTGTTGACAAAGCAAGCCTTTTACCAAGGTGGCCATAAACTATAATATAATTATTACATATAGATCACTCAGTGACTAAGGTATTTTAAGTGATTTAAGAATAATAATTCAAGCAGCAATCTAGTCTTCGATGATCAGACCTCGGCAGGGGGGTATCTAATATAACATCCTGTGCATTTATTTTGACTAGAGACTCTGACTATACTTATTAAAGGCAAAATTGAACGTTCCTGATATTGTACCTAACCAAGTTTATAATGCTAAATCTGGTATAAGTGCATAGCACCCAAGAACACGAAGTACCTCGGTATTACTTTAGACAAGACGGAGCACTCTATTTGACAGCCTCCACTCTGGAACTATAATACGCTTACCACGTACGGAGCAGAGCAATGACGGTTCTATTGCATCTTGAAGAAGGCTCAAATTTATATCCCTTTGGGTGTGTTAAGGTACCAGCCAGGTCACAGGGTCCACACACCCCTACACAATAGTTTCTACATTTTAATACAACTATATTAAACAAACTATCTACATACTAAATGCCTAGTAAATAACTTTAGAAATACACCAAAATGGAATTAGAAGAACTAGTCATCAATGAATTTGATAGCCAGCTACTTTGTAGAGAACGAACACTTATGGCGTGAGCAACCGGCTGATAATACATGCTGGCCAATCTTTGACCCAGAGCCTTTACGCAGCCGGCAATGTCAATCTTTGTAAATTGAACAAAGCAACCCGGTTATCCACGCATTATCCTCAACGCTACTATTACTATTCCAGCTTCTTATACCTATTTCCTTAGTCAATAACTAGGTCAAATACACAAATAAAGAGCCAGCACCTGGATTAAAAAGTCTAGCATAGCGGCGGTCTAGAAAGCATTAATGGAAAGCTATATTCTTAAAGGAAGTATAACTATAGATTAGCGTTATAATTTATATAGGAATTTATAAAGAAACACGAATAGAAGACCATTGGGTGACCTCAAAGGCTCAAAAATAATAGCTAAATCACTCTATTGGTAAATTTATAACATTTCACCACTATTCATATTCCAGCATTTTCAGGCATTTAACCCTTCCAACAACGCCTCTACTAAGCACCTTCAATCGCAAACCTTCTAACGCATTAATGCTTAATCCAGTCATTTATAGAAATCTCTCTTCAGCTTTAGCAACTAAGCATAAATCTCGCTATAGATAAATATATTAATAACTTTAAAGGTAAAGCAAAAGAGAAAGTAATAATAAAAATAAAGCCTATACTAATAGGCTATAGATTTAAGCTATAGCGCAATAAGGGTATTTCTTATAATAGATACAGCATAAGCCTTTGCGCTACGTTCAGCCCTATAGGCAATCCTTAATAAAGGAAGAGAAAAAGGAATGCCAGCGAGATCAAGCCTAGGGCGCCTAAGCCTAAGTCTCTCAACCCAATACAATCTATAGTCATTGCCTTATTAAACCTGCTGCTAGAAGCTAGCTATGGTGTCTTCCTAGATAACCTCTTTTTTATCGCCTTCGCTTTTCCAAGCCCTTTATCACTAGCATTGTAGCTATAGATATCTTCTGCATTAATAATGATATTTATAGACTGTTTATAGCAGTAAAGGTAGAGGATAATCGCAGCCGCTATTAGAATTAGAATAAGCTATAAGCTATACCAACGCTAAATAAAGAGGTCTAGCCTTAATGAATTTCTTAATAAATGCCTTGCTAATCTATTGTAGATTAATTAGATAGCTTAAAAGGATAATGCCCTTGCATGAGTATTCCTTACAACCTTTTATTTTAGGCATAAGTATAGGAAAGTCTAGCCCTAGCACCCTATAATAATATAAACACAGATATAATGAATTCAATGTGAATTTAGCGATTAAAAATATTATCTATTCCTTTTATTACAGCTGACTATAATAATGAGATCGGCGCAGTAGATCTAGGCGATTAACTTTGAAGCTAATTTAAATATAAACACTATATTTATTAAGGCGATTAACAAGCCTTTATATAGTCTTACTTATTAATATTCGCATTTATAAATAGCTATTTTCTTTAGCTTTACGGAGTATAGCTAGCTAAATTAGGTACATTATATAAATTAATAGGCATAGCAGCAATGCTTTATAATCTTTATAAAATGTATAGCAAGCAAGGGGCCTTACAATAGAGATTTCAAGCTAGCGACAAATTTATGCCTATTTCACAGCACAATTACATTAATCAAGGAAAACAAGGAAATTGCCTAGGCTGTCAAGGTCATATTGGGGAAATACGGAGTACAGTCACAGTTTAGATAGGAATAGCCTTAACCCGTGGCGTAAGCCAGCTAAAACGAGATGGGGCTGTGATATTTGTAATGTAGCTATTTGTAAAGATTATAATTGCTGATACTTTTACCAATTTACTAAGAGATTGATGTACCTTTGATATACTCCGTAATGTATTTTAATTTGCTGTAATCCTTGCTCACTATGTATACTCCGTATAGCTGGTACCTTAACACACCTAAAGGGATACGGCATTTTTTTTTGGTAGTATTAGAAAAAAAATCTTACTCAAAAGAATACGAGATTACTCATTAGATTTAAAATTAGCCTTTACTCATCTCTGTCTCTTAATCACCTGTATTATATTCTTCCGAGGCAAGTTGTAGACATAGAATAAGCAAGGCTAGATTTCCGGCCAATTAGGATTCAGTCTATACCTCGGCTTATGCGTCAAATCCCGAGGATCAGGGGTTCCGAGGCATATATGCCGACAGGCTCCTCGTTCTTATCTCCCAACAAGCCAAGGTTCTTCGAAAGTCCCGTCCTTCTTCGCGAACAAGAAATTGAAGTCAGTATGTCGACCCGCCGCTATCGTTCCGCTATAGCATGTCAAACCTGTCGGGTGCGTAAGGTTCGATGCAGCGTTTCTATGACCGGAGTACCATGTATTAGCTGTGAACAAGATCAGACAGAGTGCATCTTGAAGCCGAGACAAGGCAAACGGTGAGTGAGATTTTGAATCAGAAAGAGGAAAAAAAAAACGAACGATTATCGAATTGGCCCGCTAATTACAAGCTATTATATGTCCCACAGTATTCGGCAGAGTACCAACGTGTTCCCGGCACCACCTCGTCACTATGCTGAAAGCTCGGTACTTCAAGATACCGCTAACCAAGGCAATGGTCACGGCCAGGATGCCTCTACACCAGATTCAAATCACAGCCACGAACTTGTGGCGTTGCGTGGCTCACAAGCGCCGTTTGAGACGCCTGATGAGACAACTGCAGCATCGGCTGTATCTAGTGATCGTAGTATTGATGCTGATGAGGAACGAGTCGGCATCGATATTGTAGAAGCTGCGTTAGGGCGACCATCACAAAGAGAAGGTCAACGAGTTCCATACTATATTGGTAAGCAGAGGCCACATTTGAATTTTCCATGTCTTTTGCAGCAATATTTACTTTGAAACCATGTAGGAGGGCATACTGGGCCAACTTCCACCATGGACATTTGCTCGACTAACCAGACTATACCAAGACATCTTCTCGTACCAGCAGCGAAACAGGCTATCTTGACCGAAAATGAAAAGGCTTTTCTTCAAAGTAAGGGAGTTTTCTCATTTTTATCAGATGTAGCATGTGAAAGTCTTGTTCGGGCCTATTTCTATCATGTCCACCCTATCATGCCAGTCTTGGAGGCAGACAGACTGTTGGAATATCAACGGTCTAATCGGCTTCACGAGTATAACCTTCTACTACTCTGGAGTCTTTTCGTTATATGCAGCAATGTAAGGATATTTATGTGTGGTAATTCCTAATTGATATATCAGCAAAGCTAAGAATTACAGTTCATCCCCACGGAAATATATGAAAAAGAAGGGTTCACATCACGGAAAGCCATGAAAGCTGAGATGTATTCTCGTGCAACTGTAAGTCACACTTTAATAACGACTTATATCGTGTACTGATAAATTGGACATTTATAGTGCATGTATCACAACGGTGGTGAGAAGAACAAAGTTGTTCTTCTACAATCGGCTTTGCTACTTTGCTTCTGGAATTCAGACGTTGATGAGCATATGCAGCCGTGGCACTGGAGTGGACTAGCTATCAATCTATGTCAGATGATGGGAATCCACCGCGATATTGACTCTGTTGGATACAACACATCCATTACTGACAGGCAGCGCTCCTTATGGCGTCGCTTATGGTGGACGTGCTTCTGGCGAGACCGCTGGCTAGCCATGACTCTTGGGAGGCCCATGCGTATCGATCTTGATGAATCTGATACACCAGATCCATTAGTGTCAGATATGGCTGTGGACTTGGAGGGTGTATCCGAGTCTGTAACTTCTGCCTACTTGCCAAGAGACCTGCCACAATTGGCAGAATATTGGATTCAACTATTACAAATGACCAAGCTATTGGGCAAGACTCTCAAAATGAGCTATCAGCTCAGGCGACCCAAACCAACTACCACTCAAATCGACGCTCTAGAAGCAGAGATCCTGCGTTTTCACTTACCAGACCAACCAGACCCGGTTTTGTCTCGACTAGCGACATTTTACTATTACCATTTGCAGCTACATTATCAGTTAGTTATCCTTACTTTTCTCCTCTCTTCTTATCAAGAAATCCCTTTTCTCTAACTGGCTATTGCAGAGCAATCCTCATTACATTATATCGACTCCACAGTGTCGAGTTGCCTTCAGGTCTTCCTCCCTTCCGACAGAGGGAATGGCAACAGGAAATGCAGGGCAAATCCATGTCTGCTGCTTCAAAAACATGTAATATTGTTTATGCTCTCGCCCAGGGCAACTTTGTTTCTTTTGTTGGGCCAATGACGTAAGTTATGAGATAAAGCACTCAGTGTTTCCGACGAACTTTTTCGTAGAATCTGGATACTAATGTTACTATACAGGCCACCGCTTTTAGTTCCGGCAATGCAAGTTTATCTTCTCAACTGCAAGTTTGGCGATGCGCTATCAAGACGCCTTGGGTTAAATATGCTCAACATGTGCATGATGATCATGGAAGAATGGCAGAAAACCTACTCAGTTGCTTCCGTGTGCCGAGGTATATTCGGCAAAGCAATACAGCAGCTTTTCCCCGATGACGCCCTGAGCGTTTCTCTATCTCATTCTTTACCAGAGCCGGATATGGTCTCTATCGAAGAACCTCTTCCGACTACGAATTGTATTCATGACACATCCCTCCACTTGGATCTATTTAGCTCCAATGCTACAAAGGCCGACTTTATCGACGCACTTACAGCTGAAGCATCCATCTTTAGCTTTGTTGATATGCTGAATTTAACCTAAATGCACATAATTAGAATGGAAAACGAGTTGCATAATTTTTGTGTTCAGCTTAGAGAGTTTTTACTTAGCTAGTATACCTTATGATAATGATAATAATAATGATTTATAAAAAGTTGAGTGCATCTTAGCTGCTTATCAATGGTGGTTAAAGTGGCTTATATATGAATTTCTAGCAAAGGATCTACGGGTTGACTAAACGCAAGCGGTGTTGTGGCATCATTAAGTAGGGGGTGTAGATAGTATGGATTCCTCGGTATTTTAGCTAATCGGATTGCGCCAGTCACTCTCTTCAACAAATCTAACACGACACCTAATATGTACGCTTTGCAATCCATCGTCCGGTAAAGTACTCCGTAATGTACTGGGAATTGAAGATGAGATTGCCGTTTCGGATATAAATGGTATTAAAATGGTATGATATACGTCTAGTGATATAACCAATGAAACGTATGATTTCATGCTATGTCCGACATCTGATTGTGAGGAGCTGACTATGGAAAAATTAGATTACTCAACGATCTATCTTATAAGGATCCTTACTCGTTGTGTCTTCAGCGTGTCTGTTGTTTTGCCACCTTCTACATTTCAAAATCGACTTCCGAGGCATCGGCACCTACTCAGTGGAGCGTCTTTGTAGTTGGATACCAATGAACGTGACCGAAACTGGTGTCAATAGATAAGCTCTATAAACAGGCTGCACTTTTGTCTTGCCTCAACCTGGCACATGAAACAACTAAATGATTAAATATTGATTCCCAATTCAGCGATGATTTGATGGGACTCTGAGCTATTCAATGCTTACCAATCGTAGCGTTCTCTTCCTGTTTATCATGTTGCATGTAAGTCCATCATATGAATACGGATTAAGTAAGATAAAAGCTAGTAATATAATTCATTCATGCTGCTGATCAAGCGAAGCACCAAAGTGAGACAGAAGAAAAAATAAGGGCTCGCGTAGTCAAAAGTCAATCAACAAGTAAATAAATAACACCGCAATAACTTTTATCAATGATTTTAAATTATAAATAGCGAGTTTAAAATGACGAGGAGCCGTTTTTATTATCCTGCTGTGTTTTCTCTCCGGTATATAAAGAGGGCTATCGCTAAGCATGACACCGACATGTACGCCGAGGTATATTTGCGTAATTCTATATATTCGCGTAATTCTATAGTGAGCTCGAGATCTAAGTGCAAATCTATATGGCCTACGTTGACAAACGATTGTTTTTAGCTCGCAGCCTTTTTTTTTCCTGTTGAAAAGGATGGTTGCTTCGAAGGAGAAAGGTTGTGAACCACCGAGTTCGCATCACTCTGCAGTTCATACCCTAATAGCACTCATAGATTAGAGAACGTAGTTCGAATGAGATTCCGTAATGTCTAGAGGCCTTATACAAGTGTAATATATCACATACCCCTGAAATAGGCTCTATATAATTTTTAACTGACGTGATCACAAATTGAGGGAGAGGTATGATCTATAGGCTTCAAATCAAAGAGATTCCATGCAACGAAATATCGTTCAAAATTGCACGTTCAGCGTTTTCAAAAGCTTTATTTCTGATTGTCATGCCTGTGAAGTTCTGACCAGCGGTAATAATATCAGTATTGCCTCTCATTTGTTTTTGCTTGTCGTCAAAGTCCTTCCACCAGTCAGGTTTCAATTCTGGATGCAGGCGAAAGCACTTTTTTGGCTTGTGAATTGGCTTTCCCGGCTTTATCACGCAGCCGCATTCCATGATCCGATTTCCTTCTTTAATGTAGTTGTTTTTCTTTCCTTTGATGTCAAGCTTGGGGCTTTCTCCTCTTTTGAAGATGGTAAAATTCTTCTTTGATCTTGCTTCTTCATTTGCTTGAGACATGAGGAACCTGACGAGCTTGTCTTTGCTGATTTCCTCTCCTTGCCGAAGGTTGGTAGTCCAATTTTCATACCAAGTTTCGTTCGTTTCTTTCAATCCTGCCAACGACGTGGATATAAACCATATATCTGGAGCTTCAGGATACTTTGCTTTAATTTGGGTCCAGCATTGAGTCAGCTTTGAAACATAAGCGTCAAGACTTGTAAACGTTCTTCTGTCTATCTTGTTGAAGTCAAGCATAATATTAAACATATCCTCTTGAGGCGTTCTCAACACCGTCGTTTGTATTAACACCAACAGTTCAGCTGAGGTCTTGTCATCAGAGTCGTAGCCCTTATGTTCGAGCTTGATCCTGTTTTTCATCGATAAGGCGTTCATCAAGAATCCTGTCGCTTTGAGATCCATCTGATCCCATTCATCTTGTTCTCGGCCTCCAGTCGTTGGTCTTGTCGATTTTCCATCGATGTATTTCCAAAGGCCTAGAATTTTGGCATTAATCTTCATCGTCTGGCGCCAAGTCTCCCAGTCGTTAGCATTTTGTAGCTTTTCTATAGGAGGCAAGTACGAGGCCGAATCCATTTCTTGAGCTTTACTGAACTTGAGTTTTCACGGTCCTCGTCAATTTTGTTATTTAATTTCTTCCGATGGCGATTTTCGTATTTTGGAATCGTAAGGGGCTCATAACCTGTTATACGAGAAAGCAAGGATAACTTCAAAAGAGCTATATTGTATTATGAAGGAGGGAAAAGCTATCTACTGCAAACGCAAATGCGTTTTGCATAGCAAAGCAGGAAATTTTCCAACGTCACGTGCATGGGCACATGCTTTCAACAGATATCTATATTCTCAATTTCCTTCTTGGCGAGAGTCTCTTCCGAGAGACATGGTTGAGGAGAATCGGATGTTTTTGTTGAAGACAGTAAGGGCTAAAGATTAATTAGAGATATCTTTCCCTCTCAACATGGCGGCTATTATGTAAATATATTCATCTTATCAAACATTATAGCTCTTTATGGACGCCCCATTGCTAGATCTACATAGAATATTAAACCTTGGTTATAGTGAACCTCTATTTGTAGAGATAATACATATATATAACGATGAAAATCACAAATCCAGCACTTTTTCCACCAAAGTTGATATTAATGCATTATTTTCTCCGTATTAGGTCAGGTTATTCAATATAATCTCACAAACCTACATAAAACGCACTCTCCTCCACTTAATAAAGGTCTTTTCACCTTTCCCTAAATCGTAGCTCCGATTTGAAAGAGAGGCGAGCGCGTGCCTGAGCAATTTAGTGTAGGCCCTGGCCTCTCTTATCGATATCGGGTCCTTTCTCTTACCCGAGTTTTATCCTTTTAGAGTACGCGTTTCTGAATGAGCCAGGCCAACGCTCTGTTGTTTACAGTCACATCAACGCATTACTTACAACTATCGCACCAACTAATTAAGACACTCACTCTCTTGTCTCTCTTCACTCGAGTATATCAGGCTATGGATGAAAAGTTAATCATTAATTGGATCGACGAGCTTGAGCCAGCGTCTGATCCGGCATTTTTTGACTTTCATGAGATAGCATCTCCCACCAGCCTTCCCAAGCCAGCCACTCCTAACGCCACTAGCAAATGCAAACTCATATCAAGTAGGAGTCTCACCAGCCTTCCGCCTAGTTATAAAGAGGGCGACGATGATAATGAAATAACATCAACGCCCCAGAAGGAACATCGATTAGAGAGCCCAGGCGGGTTGATGGATCTCGACGCAACGCCTCGGCCAGGATCTCACAGCATTCCAATTTCAATGTCGACTTCCAAGGCTAGCTCTAGATCACAAACATCAGTGGCTAAAAGGCAGATGATGAACATGAAAAGAAGTGACGGAGGTCGTATTAAATATAAATCACTAGGACAGGATTCAGTGCCTGTCATCGCAAAGACGTTATTTTTTACCATGATAAAAATCGAACGGGGCCTCAATACTATACCATATGCCTTCAAAGACACTATCAGGAATGATCAAGGGCTTACTCCAGAAGACTTCGAACTACTATGGCCCTACGGTTGCTTTCAATCTGATAACGAACCTGATAGCTTACCCGGTCGGGTTTTATCCTTTGCTATGGCTAAAAAAATCTTGGCAAGGACCGATGAGTGTGAACTCTGTAAACTTGATGAAGCTAGTTGGAATATGATGGTTCATTTTCTTTTGCTTCGAGGTATATTTGAGGATAATTTTGGTAAACAATACGATGATTTCACTGCTATGAGCTGGTAAGCTTATTCTTACCTCTTAGATGTAATTGGTGCTATGTTGATCCTTATCATAGTAATACAGCCCAACCACATCAGGAGTTCAACCCGATTTTGAATTCAGATAGGATGATTGATATCTGCGTTTGTGCCAAGTTTGATAAAAGTCCCGATCTAGAAGAGGCTATACAGGCATTTATCGATACAACGCCTACGAATTCGGTTAACTTTACTGACTTTTATGCACTTAAAGACCGCCTTATTTTAATAAGTTTTGAGACTAAGCCGCCTACAGGAGAAGGTTTAGATGAAGCGCAGTTACAAATGGGTGTCTGGCTTAGTGCGCAGTGGGATTTCCTTTATTGGGCCGTAAGACAGAAACTTCTTAAGCAGCGATTAGCCCAAGGTCTCAATGCACCAACAGATGGAGAAATGCTTAAGGCAGAGACGAATGAAGCATTATTCAAGCTTGGCTTTATCCCAGCAGTCTTTGTCCTAGGACACCAATGGCATTTAGTACTTTCTACATACGGTGATGGAAGTACTACGCTATGGACACAGTGGCAATTTGGCTCAACCAAGACCTTGGGGAAGTTGTTCTCTGTGATTGCTGGTGTTCGGCAGCTAGCAGCTTGGGGGAGAGATATATATCTCCCATGGTTCAAGGAAAATGTCCTTACAGTTGGAGAATCTTAGATTCAGAGGTGAGTGTTTGTCTGATATAGATCTAAACTGCTTCTACGATGCATTTTTTGAGAGATGGGTGTTACCCGTTTAATGGATAGAAATTGATCATCCAATGCGCATGAATTTCGTCTTGTCAAATAGATGTAAGTATCAGCCGCGTATGTTTTCCGTACTTCGTATATTACTCTGGCCTCTGAGATGATCTTTTGTCAAATGTGTGTGTGTATTGGGAATAAGTAGACAGCGGGCAGCACTTACCGTGGCTCTCTGTTAGTTCATGGATTTCATTAGGTGGCAATTGTGATTCACTTACTCCAACAGGACTATTAAATGCACTTACAGCTCCAAAGGCGAACCTGGGTTATTTATTTTCTGGTCTGTGGAGATTGAATGGATATGGACCTTGAGGTATATGTTGAGCCATGGGGTTCTAGACTCCTCCCATTTAATTTCTTCCAAGCGTCTGGATAGCTTAAGGCCCCTGCGAGAGAGTTGTTGAATTTTGTTTCTTCAATGATGGCTTCGATAGCAGCATTATTGGTCCTTTCTATTAGAAAGTCGACCCATCAGTGATTAATGCGACTAACCACTCAAGTCCAAAGAAGCCAGCCATCCAGTTTTCCACGGATTTAAGCATGCGATCCTGAGTTTATCCCACATTTGTTTTTGAGCCGGGTCCGTCGTTACATAAAGCTAACTTGTCCTACCGTTGTACGAACAATGATCCTACTCTGTGGGTTATACAGGCTGCCGTACATGTACGCTAATGTCAGTCTTAAATTCAGCCCCTATCGCTACATTGGGTACAAAAACCTGGTGGTTTTTACCCGACTCAAACAATTCCTAGCGTCCTTTGGGCACCAGAATCTTCATTCAAAGCTGATAGTTCTAAACTTTTAGAAAACTCAAAGTCCTCTAGGGTTGACTGTGCCTGAAGTATTGGCAACAACATTTGAAATGGTGCTAGGATAACGAACTCCGTGACGTATGACCATCTGAACTTGGTCAATCTCTGTACCCGGCAGCAATGTATATTCTTCCACGCCCCATCCACGAGAGGTGACCCATCAACCTGAAGATGGTGTCATTCCCCCGCTTCATGCCCTGCACCACAATAGCAGTCATGAGCAGCTCATTAAATTTAGCCGTTGGGCCAAAGTTTCTTGTATGTTCCATGAAGGCGGCTTGCCCGGTGGCCTTGGTCCGATCCATAGCTGCGGTGAGGTTTGGAATTACTGGGGTACGTTGCTGGAGGAAGACAGGCAGGAGCCAGAGCCGAAGTCGAATTCGGGAAGGATATTTGGAAATTGATAGGGAATAGCCAAGAAGAAGTTGGAAGCTAAGAAGATATGTACTCCACCTAAGCAGATAGCGGTATGGCTGGGTCGTCCCTGTTCTTTGACTTTCTCTCTCTGTCCTCTGCTCTGTCGTCGATCCCAAACTCGGCTGGGGATCTGGATAAGTAGCCCACGGTTGTGAATCACACATGAAAACGAAAGAATGGATGGGGCTGGTTTGCATTCAGCAAAAGTTTGCGGCACAGGATGTAACTCGGGAAATATTTGAGAGCCTTGGTTGAGCCAAGTCGTATACAGTACCGACTAAGCAGCCCGCAATCGCGATGTTGGGCGTCTCTCAATGTTAGCATTAGATTAATTAGCTAGAAGGAAACTCACTGGAGTCATTAAAATGATCAAATTAGGGTCATTGGTTAGCCATGGCTATCTACCTACCTACCTATCTGCTGCTATCTGCCACTATAAAGTAAGGCAATAAATGCTGTGTTATGGTTTTCTATATTACGTTGCGCGAAAAGCTTGTGCTTGCCTTATCCTTGTCATGCTGTGTATCATTTCGAATGAATTCAGACGCATACTCAGCGATAGCATAGACGGTTGCCTGCAGATGCGCGGCCGGTAGCAGAGGCATAATGCTTGCATCCACTACCCAAACTCCATTAACTCCGTAAACTTTCAAACGTTCACTCACCACCCCTCCTAAATCCTGTGGCATCATCGCTGCCGTGCCCACGGGATGGTCGAAGCTAGGCTGTAAGAGATATTCTCTCATTGCTCTTTTAATTTGGGCATCGTCGTCGCTGACATTACGTCCTGGATATGTCTCCTTTGGCTTCAACTGCTGAACACTTGGAGCATTCATAAATTCACGAGCCTTGCGAAGGGCAAAAACACATATTTGAAGGTCGATTGGGTTGGAGATGGTGTTGAAATCGATTATTGGCGGAATAGATGGATCGGGATTTGTGCTGTTGATAAGAATGGTACCTCGTGAAAGTGGCTTCTGTAAGGCGACGGGTACCGAAGGCGCTCCTCCGAAAGTGATCTCAACCACACCAGCAGACTCATTGCGGAATTGTTTCTTTAGAATCTCACGCTGTCTCTCGAAACCTTTGAGAAGAGCCGAATTCTGTTTATAAACTGAGGGCAAATATTCGGTTGCCTTTTGATTGACCAAGTCTTGGGCGATAGTCTCATAGGTATTGGTGAGGCGCTCAAGAGATATAAAGACAATGTGGTTGCCCCACGCATGCGTCAAGGGACCAGTGCGGTTTGCATGGTATTCCTTAGATGCCTGGGCGAAAAAAGTTTTTCCCTCTATCGAATAGGAATGGACCAGACTCAGATTTTGAACTGAACTATCAGTAAAAACAAAGAAGCATAAACGAAACAAAGAGATTGCTTACACTCATAAAGCATTAAGAAGGATGGATGATCCTGAAAATTGGCGCCCACTCCCGGAGCATCAACGACAACATCAATATTAAACTGTTTGAGGACACTCTCAGGACCAATGCCGCTGAGCTGCAGTATGCGGGGAGTGTTAACTGTTCCAGCAGCCAGGATGACGTTCTTAGATGCCACAATGAGTGACATTGACGCATTCATCCTGTTGGTAATATTAAGACCAATTGCAACGCGATCTCTGAATTGGATAGCCCCTCCATAATGATGTGTTAAGATATGTAAGTTAGACCTGTTACTTGCCGATTCATAATATGCAGTTCCAGCGGCTGAGCGGACAGATTTTATGCCGCCCGAGCTCTGCGGGAGCCAAGCGATGCCCACGTTTTCGCCATCTACACCATCAGATACAGCAGGAAAGTTTAAATCGTCAGTCCACGCTTGGGCTTGAAGTTCTATGTAGCATTGTTAATATTAAAGCTCAAGAATATATAGCGAATAATGAACTTACTAGCTGCAGGCCATTGCCAGGATGGATAGCCGACCTGTATAGGCCCATGGTCGTACGCATGTGGTGTCCAGGTGAACTGATATCGATTGACAAACTCCTCCGCGGGAGGTTGGAAAGAGCTCGACTTGTTAAAGTACTTTAAAAGAGTTGACCATCCCCACCCAGCATTTCCAAGTTCGCTCCAGCTGTCATAATCATTGGCAGAGCCGCGATCCCACGCCATACCGTTAATCATCGAGCTGCCACCCACAATGCTACCAATGCGAAGTTTGGTTGAGCGGTTGTCTAAGTGAATTTGCGGCACAGACGGCATGTCGTATAGCCTACTGGATTGATCCTGAGTTGCATAATAAGGGATGGTGACTTCTTTATTGTCGGCGAAATCTCCGTACTCGACAACTAAGACGGTCTCTGTTAAAAGTCAGACTAATTATCTTGGTAGCAAAAATGATAAATGATAAATCTTCCCACTTTCTTCTAATTCACTTAGGCGATTTGCTACAACGAGGCCGCTCGTGCCGCCTCCAACCACGATGTAATCATACTCTTTTTCCAAATCTGCCAAATTCTTCTTCACATAACTTGCAGCCATAATGGGCTTCAGAAATAGTGAAAGGAGCACTAATCCTTTAAACATCCTGAAAGAGGACGTTGCCAACTATTCAAGCGAGCCAGCACAGTCTCAGAACTAATATAGGGCAAAATAGGCAAAGTTGAAACAATATAAGCTAAGCAGAAGCAAAATGAGATATTATGAAGTATGAATCAGAGTGGATATTGATAATAGAGACTTTCGCAGGACGGAGAGTAACTTTATAAACCTGTAGGATTAAGAAAGAAATAGACTAGAGGCTAAGTTTAAGCATATTGCAAGTAGAAGTGGTTAAATATACTTTCTTTACACTTCAATTACCTAAGCAAATCACTTGCTAACCTAAGTGTGTCCATGTCTACTTTATCAGGGTATGCTGTATGGTTTTTTTTTTCAGATGAATCAGCCGAAGCTTGGTAGGGATGAGCATGAACAAAGGTTGATACAACAATCGGAAAACCAATACCGCGTTCTGACGACAGCAAAATGATTTAAGTTGGGGCCCAGTAAACGAAACCCATTGGGTCTCAAACCTATAGTCAAAGTTTCCAATGGCTACATACGAGACATTGATGGAAAAAGCTCGAGTATGAGGTACGGCTGGGTACTCGCCAGAAATTGAAGATACACACACCATCAAAGGCTATACTACTAAGCGAGTCGAGTTGGTAGTATTGTGAGCCACCCCTCTCTTCTTTGCCGTAACCTCTAAAATAACTTTGATATAGGTTTTTTATTAAATTTCTAAATAGCATATATCAAAAATGCATAGATATAAGCTTATAAAATGTAAAAACTTTAAACTAAAAAAAGAAATTTAAAAGTATTTTAATTTAGTAAATAAGATGACATAGTTATATATAAAAAAAATTCAACAATAAAATGCTTTATTTAAATAAAATAATATTAAGATAAAATAAAAGTAGAGATTCTTAATAATAAAAGATAGAAGAGAGAGGTAAGAGGGCTTTACGGAGTTATCAATGCTCGCTAAACCTAGAGAGGAAAGCAGCATGTTCTCGTTTACAAATGAATCACCAAGAAACGTCAACAATGGGAATAACGGAAAACTGCTGATTACATTTACAACCTTGTTCATTAGTAATGCTTATATGATACAAACACATCCACTATATTAATGTTATTGATTGCCTTTTACTATTCTCGTACCTTGGTGTTGATATAATGTATATATAGCTCTTAGTCTACTGTATGCTTGCTCTAGAACTCATTCTCATTATACTTTCACATATTGTTCTTAATATCGCTCCAGGCCTTGTGTGATTCATCATGTCCGAAACTATAGTAAGCAACGATGAACATTCTCTTGATATCGCTATCATTGGTGGTGGTATTGTGGGATTGATTGTTGCCCTTGGCATGTTGGAGCGTGGGATCAACGTTAACATCTATGAGCAAGGAGGTGATCTACGAGAGATCGGTGCAGGAGTAGTTTTTACCCCAAATGCAGTCAAATGCATGGGAAAAGTCAATTCTAATATCCTGACATGTTTACGTGCTGTTGCCACAGCCAACGGGGATGAGAATGAACCAAGCGACTGGCTACGCTTTGTCGACGGATACCATTCTAACTCTGAGGATCTAGGCGATGAAAGCTCGATGTTCACGTTATATGCAGGCTACAAAGGATTTGAAGGATGCTATAGAGCTCACTTTCTCATGGAATTGGCGAAATATATACCCGAAGGTATAGTTCATTTTCATAAACGTCTGGATGCTATCACCCAAAAAGAGGGGAGTAAAGTCGAGCTTAGATTTGTTGATGGAACTACGGCCCATGCCGATGGAGGTAAGTAGCCTTTTTTTTTCATACTTTACGAATGAAATATGGTGAATATGATTGATAACACAGAGACTCTCAAGTCATTGGATGCGATGGCATCAAATCACGAGTTCGACAACTGCTCTTGGGGGATAGCAATCCTGCAAGCCACGCCAGCTACACTCACAAAGTGTGTTACCGTGGGCTTATCCCAATGAACAATGCTATTCCTGTGATAGGTGACTTCATAGCACGCAATCAACATCTGCATTTTGGTCCAAATGCACACATTGTTCATTTCCCGGTGGCCGGGCATAAATTTGTCAATGTCGCAGCATTCGCAATGGACAGCAACGACTGGTCTTTACAGGAGGGCACAGTCAAGCCTACCACCCGTAAAGAAGTTGAAGCCGCATTTTCAAATTTTGGCTCTACGTGTCGCGATATCATAAGCTTGTTGCCCGATAAACTCGACAAATGGGCCATTTTCGATACATACGAGCATCAAATTCCTTTCTACAACACTGGCCGGGTGTGTATAGCAGGTGATGCTGCTCATGCATCCTCTCCACACCATGGAGCGGGCGCTGGCCTTGGAGTCGAAGACAGTCTCTGTCTGGCAAAGTTAATGGAGAATGTTTTGGGCTGTGTCTCTCAGAATGATATAAGCAAGGCTAAAGCCCTTACTCTAGCATTCGAGACATTTACTTCTATCCGCAAGGAGCGATGCCACTGGCTTGTTGACAGTAGCCATAATATGGGTGATATCTTTGAATGGCAAAATCCAGAGATTGGTAGCAATGGAGACAAGATGTTCAAGGAGATCGAGTGGCGTTCACATAAAATCTGGAACTTCAACATTGACACCATGCTGAAGCAGACAACAGACGAATTCTCAAACCTCGTAAAGAAAGAGATTGAGAAGCGTGCATAGTTAACGCTTCAAGACGACCAGAATATCATCAAGATTGCCTTTATTATTACTGCATTCCAAACAGTGCTACAGCCAAACAATTATATAGTCGTACAATAAGAACAAACTTGTATAAAAATACGCTATAAATTTACTATTCATTCATAAATTAAGCTTGTAAATCATGAAATGTATATCTTTGTGTTCATATCTCATAATAAAGAGCCTTAATTGGTGTAATAGAATAGAAGTTGTGCTTGCTACCTTAAGCCTGAGGACCAGAACATTAATACAATTATAATCCCGATATAACCTTACATTCACATGTACCACGCTCCAAGAACCTCTTGCAGAGGCTTGATGATATTCTCGCAATAGAGCCTTAAAAACTCACTTTCGTGCCAGAAGCGTAGAGATGCGACACAGACTTTCAAGCACTGCTCAATAACCTGGAGCTGATACGGCAGTAGACGTTTAGATGTAGCTTGCAGCCACTGGATAGCTACTATCATTCGTGCTTCCGGTGACACTGGGCTCCCTATGCCCATCTTGTCGCACCATAGTTCAAGCGGTTTGTGATGCCAGATCTCGAGCAGAAGAATGGCCAACTCAGTTAATGCTGTTTTGGGATCTGGTCCGATGGGTGTGTGGTATAATTCAGCCGCATCACCTGAATGTGGCGGCTGAATTTCATCAGTCGTCTGTTCGATACAGGGCAGACTACCAAATGCCACAGAGGCTTGCTCTCGGTGAGTTAATATCTTAATATCTTTGCTATTAAACGGAAGCCGGAGCCACCATGTCTGCTGTAGTTGGAGAATCGACGACGCAACATTTAGCGCTAGCAGTGTCTGCTCTTTAGGAAACATCTTGGCGTCTTCATCTTCACATCCAGCTTTGAGGATGTCGGCTAGTGTTGTCGGGGTTGAGAATTCCCGCCGTTTCTTGGGAGACCCTTCAACTAGGAACAGTTCGTCATCGTCCAATTCGAAATTCAAGACATGACCAGCTCCTCGTGCTTCCGAAACGTGCTGGCAAATGCTTGTCACTGCTCTCCCCTTGAGCGACTGTGTAACTTGATGGATGAACACGACTTTGGGAGTATTGCTATTTTTGATGTCGCTGACTTCATGAGAATCGGCTCTCTGTACGTTTACGACAGTTTCCTGTAAATATCCATGATGATCAAAGATAAGACTGAACTCTGTAGGCTTCTTAGTTCTTCTCAGTCGGCTCTTTCCCAAAGCAACCCGGCTGTCGAGTCCCATGAAGATCCTATGCTTATTTTTGCAATCGCATCTGCAGCCTTTACGAATAGCCTCAAATAAAGGAGCTGCTTGCTGTTGTATATTGGAAAGCATAGTCGCAAGCTTTTGGGCATCATCAGAAGGATGTCTTGCGGTATACTCTTGTTGTGTCTTGATGCTATCGATCATCTCTCGCAGAGAAAGTCGATCTTCGCTGAGATCTTCTACGAGCTGCTTGAGACTGCCTTTCTCAATTGTAAAGCTCAATCGCTCTCTAAATGCAAAAGAAGAGGATCCTATAGGGTTAGTTACAAGAATAGCTTTCAAGTCATCTTTGGCAGCCTAAGTAAATCAGTTATATTCCCTCTTTAACCCACTTAGGGGGGAGTAGGGGGTCAAACCTTTGGTGGTCTTTTTATGTGACCCAATTTGCTCACGATAGTCTTTAAGCAGGTTTCATATCTTGCTATTATTTCAAGGAAGGTGTCATGTAGTTGCCCGTGTCCCAGGTACTCTCTGATTTCATCGCCATTCTTGGTATTTTGGAGAATTTTGATGCATTCTTCTTCGCTCAGGTCCGACCTGCTGACGACTGCTTTGACGCCAGCGCTTCGTAATAAGTCGAGTATACTTAGATAGAAAAACGTTCTCTGCAGCTTAAGCCTGTATATGAGTGTGCTCAGTTGCCCATGAAATTTCATAAATGCCGCTACAGCCCCTCGTCCGGCCTTGTAGTGCTCAAGTGCAGATATCGCCAAAGGTATGACCCCGAGGACCACTCCAGCAACCTCGAAACCTGACATGATATTGTTGAGCGTTTGTACGATGATAAGTATATTTTCAGCCGGATTCAGTCTGTGGATTCATCCCTTGTAAATTACCTATGTTGCGGCTGAAAGAGGGGTAGGCTTTTGTGCTTTGAATCAGTGGAGAGTTGCAATCACATTCGATTGGATGGTCGGCTGGATTCTCTCATTTTCCCTGTAAGACCGCCGATGCCCCTCCTAAACTCAGAGATTCCTGCTTGCATGTAAAGATGAATAGGTTCAGTCTTATGAATCAAAGAAGAAGAAAAAACAACAGATGGATCCAACGCAACTCTACGCTATCGGTAAAAAAGCATTGAGCGATTTCAATCAGCTGATTGTCCTCTTGCAACTCAACCAGTCTTCTAAATATCGGCATCTAGTAACGGAGGAACAAAGATTCAAGGTATGGGCGCATAACCTCGGGTTGTATCAACAAGGGCATGCGTCTCTAGACTACCGCGTTCGAGATGCCGAAGTTGTGAAAGCTCGACTTGCCGATATCCTTGAGGAGCTTCAAGATCATGTACGTATCTTTGACACTTAATAGCTCACAAGATAGCGATGTTTGAACTGTTGGATATGGGCTTCTGAGTCGATATTCACGCTGGGCTTTTGCATATGGTTGAAGAAATCGTAATTTTCATCTGGGCGCCTCTCTCTAACTTTGGTCGTAGCTCGGAAATCTCCTCTCAATTACACGAAACGAGCGTCTACCATATGAAGAACAAGAACTAGGTACGAGAAGAAGTGAGACGGAATATGACAGTGATCATCAGACAGATTCGGAGAGCGGTGATGGCCGTAATTCCAGCAATTTGTCTTCTGCCAGTGATGATAGTTCGATCCATGAAGTTGATTTCCGGCTTAGAGGCCTCACAGAGGCTCTCGATACACTTTACAGCTTGGCATCTAAAATTAGGAACCCCAAAAACCGGCCACAACGCACCATAGAACAGTTATACAAGCATGTGCCGGACAACATACGAGTCACCTACATACAAGAACAAGAGAAATTTGAGACTATGGCTGTTTCTTACTTACACCGACAGTATCTTATCGAAAATACTGACAGGCCATCCGCAGCCCATTATATTGATGACATACTAACAACCTACTCGTCTAACGAACACTGGCTTCTTCGTAGAACCGGTGTCGCCAATACGCGCCGGAAACAACAGTTTATATATTGGAAAGAACACGTTATTAGGCTTAGCCAGATGCAAGCTGACATACCAGCCCAAAAACCTGTTGATGACATGAAAGAAGAGCCTTTCAAAATCTCTCCACATATTGCCGCAGAAACTCTACTCCCTGCACAGGCCGAGCTACGTATTGCAGCAAATTCGACCACGACAGCTACAAAATTACAGGGAGATTTTCTGAAGCCAGATGACCTTAGATCAGCCATTTCCCATCAGACTCGCATATCGACAGTCATTAGTCCTAGGGGCAAGAAGCTTATATGGCCGGACCCGCCGAATGTAAGCTTGATAGGTGGATACTTCACCTGCCCCTATTGTAAGATTCTATGTCCTCAGAAATACCTTCAAAAGGATGCATGGATGTGAGCATCTCTGAGCTGTTCTATTCCAAAGTAATAAGAGTCAACCTAATATTAAGATTACAGAGTCCATCTGATACACGACTTGCAACCGTATCATTGTACATACGAGCAATGTCAAGATCCAACTCGGATCTACGGAACTCGACAAGAATGGATCGATCACGAAAGCCAGCACACTCGCGTGTGGCATTGTCAGGAGCACATCAAAGAATTCGAAACTCAACCAGAGTATATTCAACATTTAACAGACACCCACCCCGATAGTAAACCTGAGCACTTCTCGCCAGCACTCGTTGCCGCGGTTGTTGGCCCATCGATGCAGATACACCGAGATTGCCCCCTCTGTCCGAGCGCATTCTCCGACATTGCACAGATGCAATCGCATCTAGTTTATCATCTCGAACGGCTAGCACAGCTTGCTTTGCCTGCAGATCAGAATGCTTCAGATAATAGTCCCATGTCTGACCGACCTTCACAAAGCCAGCAAGCTCACAAGAGAGGTCGGCACGATTCTATATTTGAGGACTTTAATACAAATGAAGATGAATTAGCATTTGCAGAGGTCTTAGCGTTGGAGAGAGAAGCTAGCAGCTCAGATAAGATCATGCTAACTGAGGGTGTACTCATAAATGTCCCTAGAAGTTTTCCTGCGATCGATGTAGATGAATGGATACAGAATTCATCAGTGGACCTATCCAACGATGTCGGAGTTGATGAGTCAGGCCTCCCCAAGGAGGCAGCTCTCGATCCTTCGCCACCAATGAACAGTACCCAGGGTAGCTACTCTCACGAGGAATACACTGTGGGATGGATATGCGCGCTGCCAGTGGAGGCAATGGTTGCGATTGCCATGCTGGATCAGAGACACCCCAATCTATCCCAACCACCCAATGACAGCAATATATACAAACTAGGGTCCATAGGCGGTCACAACATTGTCATTTCATACCCGCCTAGAGGCGCCTCTTCTATAGCAACTGTTACAAATAACCTCGTCGCGACATTCCCTTCCATCAGATATGGCCTAATGGTTGGTATTGGCAATGGAATTCCCCCAAAAGTTAGTCTTGGAGATGTTGTCGTCGGCAAACCAACGGACCGATATCCTGGCGTGGTCCAGTGGGACTTCAGCAAGTCAACGAGTGGTCAAGATGTTCAGTTAATTGGGTCCTTGAAAATTCCTCCTACTTTTCTGCTCTCTGCGTTATCAAACCTAGAAGCAGATGCTAAGCGTTTTGCATCAAACATACCAGAACATCTTGAACAAATAGCTAAGAAGTTTCCCCAGCTAAAGAAGCCAAATGAGTTGTTTGAACCCAGTGAAACGCAAATACATTATGGACTAATCGCGTCTGGGAGGCAGGTTGTGGAGAGCACTGCTATCCTGGATAGATTAAATAAGGAATTTGATGAAGCTATTCTTTGCACCGAAACGGAGGCAGCTGGACTGATGGATACTTTCCCGTGCCTTGTTGTTCGAGGTATTTGCAACAATGCAGGTTCACCCAAGAATGTAGGTTGGGAAGAATATGCAGCAGCTGTGGCAGCAGCGTGCGCAAAAGAGATTTTAGGATATGTGCCACTCCAAAACTCTGAACCAGGTTGGTCACCATGCTTAACGAGTATCATTGCACGAGGTTATTAACAGAATTTATAGATACGCCTGCGCCGCATTCTTCCGATTTGGAAGCTCTCGATTGGCTCATAGCAGTCGACTATGGACCTCAGCTGAGAAATTATCTCCTAAGGCGGGTACCGGGAACTGGACGATGGCTCCTTGAATCGGAGGAATTTGCAGCATGGCTTGGCCATAGAAATAAAACGATCCTTTACCTTGGAATACCTGGATCAGGTAAAACAATAATAGCATCGATCATAATTGATCATCTCATGAGCAGATTCTATAAGGATACGACAGTCGGATTATGTTACGTCTTTTGTGATTTCCGACACAAAGAAGAGCAGAGAGTTTTGGATTTGATGTCCAGTTTGCTTAAACAACTAGTTCAAAGTCAACCGCGCATACACCAGAGCGTGAAAGACCTATATAATCTAGATGCAGTGGCAACCTTGGGCGAGATCTCGCACACTATTAAATCTGTGGCAGCAGTATATTCAAGACTATTCATTGTTATTGATGGTTTGGATGAATGTGAATACTCTGATGGCTGCCAGTCGCTATTCATATCAGAAATCTTATCCTTACAGGCCGCTACCGGAGCAAATATCTTTCTCACCTCGAGACCTATGCCCAACATTACAGAGAGATTCCAAGAAGTTCAATCGAAGGTTTCAGTGATCCATCCAAATGGAGAAGACATTATTGGGTATATAGACAGCAACATGCACCTGCTCCCAAGTTTTGTGGCCGAAAATCCCAATATCTGGGATGAAGTAAAGAACAGCGTCGTGGAAGCTGCCGATGGGATGTAAGTGAATTTTGAATCCAGCCATTGACAAAATCATACTAAACGAACTAGGTTTTCTTATGCAAAGCTATTTCTTGATTCTTTAGTTGATAAAAGGTCGATCCAGAGTGTCCAAAACGCGCTGAAGACGTATTTAACGCCATCTGATATATACCACACTCTAAAAAAGACAATGGTGAGAATACAGCAGGCAGATTTGAGCAGAAAAAAGCTTGCTCTGGACGTCTTGTCATGGATCACCTTTGCATTACGACCATTGACCGGAGCAGAACTGCAACATGCACTTGCGGTGCAATTTGGCGAGTCAAGTCTTGACGAAGAAAACCTTCCAGATATTGTCGACGTGATCTCAGTCTGTGCTGGTTTAATTACAATGAACCCAGACAGCAATGTTATTCAGTTCTGCCACCATTCAATCGAAACATATCTCAAATCACAACGCAGAGAATTGTTTCCCGATGCTCAACTCTATATCACCAGAACCTGCACCACCTACCTTTCATTCAATGTATTTGAAAGTGGTATACTCTCAAATGATGCCGATTTTGAAAAACAATTGCAATTGAACCCCTTCTTTGACTATGCTGCCCAATACTGGGGCCACCATGCCTATGAGGCGCCTAGTTGTCCGGACATATTACTTTTCCTTAGGAAACTACCTAATGTTGAAGCCTCGAGCCAAGTATTATTCGGTTCAAGCAGGGTTAAATCATTGGGGTATCGCCCTTTACCCTGTAATAACATAGTTGGACTACATCTAGCAGCATATTTTGGCTTAGTAGAAGCCATGGCATACCTGCAAAATACATACAGTGTCGATACGAAAGATCTTCACGATAGGACCCTCTTATCATATGCAGCTGCGGGAGGGCACGAAGCTGCAGTACAACTACTGCTTGCTCAAGGTGCTAATATTAATTCTAAGGACTTCTTTGGATGTACGCCTTTATCATATGCAGCTGCAGAAGGGCATGCCGCCATAGTGCAGTTATTATATAGCCTGGGTGCAGATATTGATTCAAAGGATAAAAATGGCCGCGCCCCGCTATCATACGCAGCTAAGAGAGGACATGAAGCCACAGCGAAGTTACTACTTGCTAAAGGTGCTGATCTCGGGTCCAAAGATAATGATGGCCTTACTGCATTGGATTTTGCAGCCAGGGGGGGGCACGAAGCCATAGTACAGCTATTAAGCGGCTGGCGTATCAAGTTCGAGTTTCAAAGAGCATGACCTTACCTAGAGAAACAAGAAATGTAATGATAGCACAAGACAAGAAGAGGCTTTGTGTTGAGTTCGAGAGTAAAGCCAGACTTGAGATTCCTAACGCCTACATCACATAATCTTCTTACAAAGCTAGATGAGGCTTATGAAGTTAGCTAAAACTTTAGTCTAGGCGAGCATTATCTTAAGAGGGTTTAGCTCGCGGATTCTTGGATGGAATCAAATTTATCATCACACTCTGCAAGAGGACATTTTGAATATGATTGGATTAGAAACACTGAGGAGTAAGACGTTAAATATTGGGCTCCGAGAGACAGGCCCGGTCGACAAAGCCGAGAGATGATCATCTTACTTGAGGGAACAGGCTGATATCGGCCAATCGGCCTTGCCTCGTCAGGAACGGCAACGCGATATTTCAGTCCGCCGCAGACAATATAAAGCGAGCCGCGCAGCCCGCCAAGTACAGGAGCGTTCAACATAATTCAGATTAAAGAGTAAAACTGACTACGCCGGATTACGAACATACCTATTACATCATGGCATCTTTGACTGTTGCTATTATTACTGGCGCCAGCCAGGGTATTGGGCGCGCCACTGCTGTGCGCCTTTCACGGGAGTTTTCTTCCCTGGTTCTGGTCGCAAGAAGCCATGAAGAGTTGTTGGAAACAGCAGCCCTGGTCTCACAGTCTGGCGGGGCTAAGACGCTGGTGTTGAGTGTTGATTTGAGCGACTCTGGATCAGCAGACACTGTTGTGACAAAAACATTGGCTGAGTTTGGGAGGATAGATGCACTTGTGAATATAGCGGGTGCGGTCCCTCAAATTGACCTCTTTGATATGGAGGATGCGGAATGGGATAGCGGCTTCGCTCTCAAGTTTCACGGCGCACGGCGTCTTACTATGCGTGCTTGGGATTCGCTGAAGACCACAGGAGGCTCTGTGATCTTAACATCTGGCAACTCTGCACTTGCCCCCAAGGCTCCTTTCGCAGCCGTGGCAGCGGTCAACGCGGCGGTTGTGGCTTTGGCCAAGGCCTTCTCCGACAGAGGCATTACGGACGGAGTGCAAGTCAACAGCGTACTGCCGGGTCCAGTCATGACAGGTCGCCGACGCACATACCTGGAGAAGTGGGCTCCCGCACACAATACTACAGTGCAGGAGGCGATGAAGGCTTTCCCTGCTGAAGCTGGTATTGGGCGCTTTGGGGAGCCTGAGGAGATTGCAGAGCTTATGGCGTTCATCCTCTCACCTGCCGCCAAGTGGATGACGGGTTCTGCTCTGCGTATGGACGGTGGGGAGATTAAGTCAACATAGATGTAGGTGTATAGCTGAAGTTTGCTGCTACTTACATACTTTACACCTCATATCGAGCCTAAAGTTGGATAATGAGACTCGTCGTCGGGTGGAATAGCGAGAATTAGGAGAATAGGGTCTGGGACGAAGCAGGAGGAGAGAAGTCGAGAGTACAAGTTATTATAGTAGGTAGAGATCTATTTATTTATACGGGTACTTGCGATAGTGAAGGGTAGCGGTGTGCTCTACTTTGCAAATTATATGTCATCTTTTTGTTAGGCCCCTACTAAGCTTCTTTGTCCCAATAATCTTGGGTTATTTAAATATATCTTGCGTCTCTAGATGGCTTGCAATAATATACATTATGCAGCTACATGTCCGCGGTCACAACTATCTTGCCCTGCGTCTTTCCTTCGTGAAGCAGCCTCAATGCCTCTGCGCCCTCAGAGAGTGGTAGAACTTTCCCAATGCAAGGTTTAATACCCTTCGCAGCCACAAATGAAATAAGATTCTTGAACTCGCCAAGAGTTCCTGCATACACTCCACGGATGTTTAGCTGTTCGACGAACACGCGGAACGAGTCCGTGGGTAATTCGAAACCACCATGGCCACCACAGATGATAACCGATCCACCCGGTTTAGTAGATTCAATAGAATGCCTCCATGTTGTAGCTCCGCTTGTGTCGAAAACCGCATCAACTGGTGTAGGCAGCTTTTCGCCAGATTCAAAGGTCCTCTCGGCGCCAAGTGACTCGGCAAGCTTCCTCTTTTCAGCTGTGCGGCCTGTGGCCCATACACGCATGCCAGCTGCTGCGCCAAGCTGAATAAGAGCAGTTGTGACACCACCTGAGCTGCCTTGTACAAGCATGATTTGTCCAGCCCGCAAGCCAGACTTGGTAAACAGCATGCGATAGGCAGTGAGCCAAGCAATTCCAAGCACAGAACCCGTCACTGGATCAATCTCGTCAGGTAGGGGCAAGACGTTACGTGCCGGGGCAACAACATATTCTGCCAGAGTGCCGTCCGTAATCTCCGAAAGAACATGACGCTCAGGGTCAAGGGTTTCATCACCGATGTAATCCAAAGCATTCATAACCGGATAAAGAATCACTTTACTTCCGTCTTCAAGAGTTCCAACACCCTCACAGCCAAGGATACGCGGAAACGTGACAGTGTGCGTGCCAATACCCCTCAAGGTGAATAAATCATGGTAATTGACAGTAGCAGCCAGTATTTTGACCCGTAGCCATCCCTCTGGAAGCGGAGGTAAGGGAACGGGGCCAACTTTGAGGCCAGTTAGAGGATTCTCATCACCACTGGCCGCATACACTGCGAGCATGGTCTTTGGTTCTTCCTGGGATGGTGCCATTGTGTTCATAAGTTGATGTGGATTAAATAATAATTAGTTATTATTATTCAGTAGGTTGATGATTCGAATGAATAAACCGGGAGACGTATGTATAAAAGAAGAAATCGAATATTGCGCTGCGGTCAAGAGAATGGGAGGAAAGGGATGAAGTGACAATTGGCTTTATAAAAACTAATGGAGGAATAAGCCTCACATCTACGAAATACAATAAGAATAGCTATATAAAATTATATGATCCTAGACTAACTATCCAGGTTAGAGTTAGGTAGATTTACCTAGGAATTATACTTAGCCTGCGGAGTTCCGCTCGTGCAAAGCATCACCTGTGTACCGCCCTATATCTCTATATCCGCTCCGAGAGTGAATGTTATATTCCCATAATTATTCATTACATAAAGGATAGGAAGCATACTTTTACATCTAGCTCAATCATGTTCAGGTAAATTATACATGATCGAAGCGAAGAGCATATACCCAAAGCTCAAGCCATTCTTGCGTGCACATATTATAGACAGGATAAATCAAATCCTTCAATTTCCTAATACTGACAAATGAAGTACATTACTTCTCTTCTCCTATTATCCACTATATGCGCTTGTAAGGGGAGTGATATATGGTTTATTAACTTGATGCAAGTCAAATTTAACAAAGAAGGTACTTCTTTCCGAGTTCCATTGCAAGTTCAATCTACCAAAGGGGGTATATTCTCCTGGGTTCTATTTCAACTTCAACTTACCAAAGAGGTGATTCTTCTTAAGTCACTGCGAGTCTCTGTTCCAATGAATTTGCGATAGATCTGCCGGGTGGTGGGCTCTAAATTCAACCCAAGCTGTGCTGCTACTCCATTAGCCCTCAATCGAAAGGCTGTCTGTTCTACCTCGTAATCCCGAAGACCACGATTTATATTCTGATCTGAATAATGATCTACCAGAATTATCTAGATGTATGAGCCATTTGTATATTCATTACCTCTCAGCCTGCCGGGCCTGAAGTGGATCGCTAAAAAATTTGGCTGCAAGCAAATTGATGGCTGCAAGACTGACCATGCCTACAGCGCTCGCCGTACTGAGGACATTTCTGTGTAGCATGAAATGTAATAGCACCGAAATTGAAAGATTAGGAAAAGATTAATGATCTCTCACGGCGATGATAAATGTGACAGACCGGCACCCATACAATAAGAAGACTCATCCAAAGTCAACATTCATAAGCTTTTGACTTTTACTTGCACAGCATACATCAATAGAGTATAGCAAAACTATAAAGCTTATACTAGTATACATACTTGAAAAATGATAATAGAATCAGGCCTTAACTTGCCTGTAATTAACACTGCCAAGGCATTGCGTTGCGTGCCACACAATAATCATTTATGTAGGTCAAACAAACTGCACCGGCACTTAGCCTAAGGCATAGTCATCAAGTATATAGATCAATCCTATTCTTCAGTATATATAGATATCTATTACCCAAATAGGCTGTAACTAAAGTAGACAGGCATCAAATATAGAATCTAAGTATCTGTGTCTTATTGTCGCTATAAACGTCTTATACAAGATGCTATATGTCGAAATTCGGCAGATTTTTAGCATCATTTACGATACACCTCAGTCATTTCCGTTAAAACCACCTTCCCATCTTGCTGGGCGCATGTTATTACTACCAAAGACGATTCTTGCGCCTCAACACCTGTTTCTTTGTCTTTAACCGCAAATACAGTATAATGAGCAACCGATCCTCCCAAGCCTTTTTCTGCATCGTGGCTAGCAATAATTTCTTGAGTCTGTACGATCGTGAACAGTGACTTGGCACGAGCAGCGATGACGCTCTCTACGTAGGAATCGCGAGTGAATGGCACGCCATTGATGCTATAATTATCAGAGATAAAATATATAACTCGCTATTCATAAAGATAATCACTAACCGAACTTTGAAATCAGAAGAAAAGTATTCATCAATACTTCTCATAGCCAAATCATCATTCGGTTGGAAAAATATTTTGTGAACGATTTCATCCACGAAGGATCCAAATTCGGTTGTCTTCTGTGCCATGGTAGGGAATAAATTAAAACAATTAAAGATGTGTTGCTAGAATGAATCAACTATTCGTGAATTAAAATGATATGAGTAATGGTTCTTCTGTAATATATTAACACGACATTGAAGATATGAACGAAAATCGTCCGAGATATACGGAATTAAATAGTTAGCAAGCTTGCCTCTATCTCCTAGTCTTGCAGACTCATGTATTCATTAACCAACTAAATCTAGCAATAGGTAGGTTCTCGGAGTTCCGCTATATGTTTTTAGTTGATTGACTACTTAACAACAACTCATTGAGATGGGATTTCGCCTCCGAGTTACAAATGGCTGGTAGAGACGTAGACGATGCGGAACTCCGCATCCTGACTCAGACATGAGCGCCTTCACGGCGGAATAGCTAACATCGCGGAATCATATGCTCATGTTATGGAAATTTTTTATCTATTGATATTCAATTCACGTTTGGTAACGTTGGACCAAGCTCAGCGTCTGTATTTCAGGGTCTGAAACTTGACAGCCAAATACGACCGCAGTGGCTAGTCCTATAAGTAAGGACGTGAAGGTCGATTATGGGCTTAATCTAGAAAATACAAATGCTGTGAAGTATCCTATTGTGCACTATTTACTTAGTGTAAGCAAACTGCTACATATATCATGATGTCCGAATCATTGAATCTAATATGACACTGAATTAGGAAGCAGACAAACATTGATTTCAACGAGGCCTTCTGTAGAATGCTATAATCTATCTTGGAGCCACCTTAATATCCCAAGCCTTAGTAGCCGCCATAGGATAATTATAATATACTATGAATCTAGTCCGTTTTCCGAGAATTGCATTATCCATACACGACCAGATTTACAACCAGCAGCAATTGTCGATCCTGCGGCAACTGAAGTTTGCGGTCGATATTTCGGAGGAATCCAAAGGACAGGCTTAGTATTTTTCACAATCCATGTTTTGTGACTATCTATGCTATAGCCATCGAGACCAGTATGGAGTGGAGAAGCCTCAGTCGGCGTGTCAATAATGGACGCCAGAGTCAGGTCCAGGGTACCAAGATCTGTACGAAGACGAGATTTTATCGTTGGGTCGAACGAAAGTTGAGTCACTTCGCCAATATCGAGAGTCTGAACGCATGCACCTGTAGCGGTATCCCAGATCTTGACTGTTTTATCCCGTGACCCTGAGGCGACCCGGCCATCCGCCGAAAAGACCACCGACGTTACCCAATCGCTATGGCCATTTAGCGTTTGAAGACATGCACCAGTGGCTGTATCCCAGATCTTAATTCTCGTGTCCTGTGACCCTGAAGCAACCTGTAAGCCATCTCCTGAGAAAGCCATTGATTCTATACCACGGCTATGGCCCTTAACTTGATGATATGCGCGTATATTTGAATCCCAGATCTTGATTGTCGTATCATCCGATCCCGAGACGATCCGCTGATTATCTCTCGAAAAGGCTACCGCTTCTATATCACGGGAATGACCCAAAAATGTCTGAAGGCATGAGCCAGTAGTTATATCCCAGATCTTGACAGTCAGATCGCATGATGCTGACGCTATTCGCTGGCCATCCCCTGAGAAAGCTACTGATGTCACCCAGTGTCTGTGGCCCTTCAGTGTCTTGAGGCGTGCGCCAGTAGTTGTATCCCAGATCATGACTGTCATATCCATTGATGTTGAGGCGGCCCGCTGACTGTCTCTTGAGAAGGCCAGAGACGTTATCTGGTTATCATGCCACAGACTACTATCAAAGCCTGTGCCAGTAGTGATATCCCATATCCTGATTGTGTTTTCGGTTGATCCTGAAATAATTCGCTGGCCATCTGTAGATAATGCCAATGATGTCATCCAATTGCTATGTTCTTCAATCGTCTGGATGCATGCACCAGTAGTTATATCCCAAATCTTAACTGTCTCATCATCTGATCCGGAAAGAATTCGCTGGCTATCTTGTGAGAAGATCACAGATCTCACCCAGCTGTCATGGCCCCTAAGCGTCTGGAGGCATGCACCCAAAAAATCCCATATCTTGATTGTAGTATCCTTTGACCCTGAAACGATTCGCTGGCTATCTTCTGAGAAAACCACTGATGCTACACCGCTTGTATGACCCTCCAAAGTTTGAAGATTTGTGCCAGTAGTTATATCCCAGATCTTGATCGTCTCGTCATCTGACCCTGAGGCAATCAGCTGGTCATCTCTTGAGAAGGCCAATGACAGTATATTGCTACTATGGCCCTCAAGCGTCTGTATAAAACAGCCCCAATTAGTCGTCTCAATATCAGGTCCTTTCTCTATCCATAGAGGAATTTCCTGTTTGAACATTGTCTTTATTAAGCTCTGCAGGGGGCTGAATATTAGCGCGGATAAGTATGTTTGGAGCGGAGCAATCTCGATGCCCCCCTTATTATAAAGAATAAATCGATATGCATCTTGAAGAAAGCTAAAAAGCTGACCTTTATTTGATTGTGCCTGGGATAGTCAGTTGTGTTCATTAAAAGGCCAGCGATATACAGAGCGCGAAGACTCACTCTAAGTAAACTCTCGAGCCTTGCTATCGAGATGACACCATCCGATACACTTCGGAGGAGGCTTAAGCCCTCCAACCAGTGAAGGAAATGCTGCTGAAGAAAAGAATAGACCGCCCCGTCATCGACAAGTGCATTCTGATACATGCTACTGTTGTCATCGATATTTCCTTCACATAAGTGGCCAACCCAATAAACACAGGAATACCCAATGGTGGCTAGTGGATCTTCATCCAGCGTTGTAATGTCATCAACGAGGAACCCGGAGTGTGGCAACTGATAAATATTCTTTCGTAGCGTTTCAGTCATGGCTTGCAGTGAACGAGAAAAGATAGTGTAATGAACATCCCCGTATCCAGAGGGGAAAATGGCGGAAACAGCTTCATCATTCTTCAATAGATAGTCCTTGGCTGACTGGTGGATAAAATAGATAGTGCCATCACGGACCGTCAGAAATGAGCCGCATTTATCAACTAACTTTTCCAGCGTGAGGGTATCAGCAACTTGGCTTTTAAAGCCAGCTAGGGTCTCTAATTCTATCAAATGCAGAGGTCGGTATGCGAGAGCTGTAATTGAAAGAATTATTTGACATCGTTTTGAGTCATCGTTGCCTTGAATCTGCTCCAGCATTCGAGAGTAAAGCTTCGTTAGATCACTAGGTATCGCCTCAAGTATGCTCAAGATATCTGAATCATCCCCATTATCCACATCCTCCATATCTTTAAGCTCCTTGAACACGAGTGTGACCCAGAGAAAGGTACTGTTAGCCTTTTGACGCATCTGGCGGAAAACTTGGTCTTGTAATGCTTTATCGTGATTAATTGACGAGAGTTGAGATACTTTATGGTGAATATAAAGATCGACGGCGTGGGACACATGATCAGCGTTTACCTCAAGACTTAGGCTGACATGTCCGATACCATTGAGTTGGGCTATTTTGCTCTCAATTCTTGGCAAGTTCTGACTGGATATGATCCATTTGACGTGAGGGGCAGCCGATAGACTGCTATTAACGAGATCGAAGAACCATGTCAGGTCTGAATTACACTCGTCCAGAGCATCAATGATTAAGTAGGCAGCCGTCAAGGCTGGGTCGTGTAGGATGTCTGCCAAGATGCTTGACAGTGCGATCCAGGCATTTTGACATCTGAAGAGCTCTTTGCCAGCTTGATCGTACCTCTTCCGTACGTGAGAAATAAGTGCTGGTTGCTGGTCAATAAGCATGAAAATTAGGCCTTGTAGAACGGCAGTGGGGTTATTAGTTTGTTGATCAGTGGCCTGGCAGAAGGAATAGGACAAGAGGCTTGATTGAGTTGATTTCTTATTCAATTCATCAATGATACCGCATAGTAGCATAGTCTTGCCTTTGCCTGAATCGCCTTTAATCCATAATAATCGACTCTCCTCATTGTCCCGCCACTGTTTGAAGTCAGGGTTACCCAGGATCCAGCGATATGGCTCTTGTAATAGACCGCCTTTAGTCAGCTCAATGCTTTTTTTATGATCGCGGGGATCCACGAGGCGCAAATCTCTCAAACACTGCTGATCTTCCATGATCATTTGAGCGGTACGTTGCATTTTCGCATAACAAGCTGTTTGAAATTGGAATTCAATTTTCTGGCCCGTATACGGAGTAGGTGTTTGAAATCGTTACCGAAGACAGCTTCAGCCTTGCAGATAGCTTCTAGTGTACCGTTGCCTATTATCAAGTTTTGCTATTGCGTAAGAAAATAAGACGACAGCCGGGATGCGATATGTATGAGTAGATACGACGCACAAAGCAGCTCTTGGCAAGAGTAAAGACACAGTGAATCCTAGAGGCGCACTGTGATGAGCCACGCTCGATAGGGCTTAAAACGCGGGCATTGAATCTGGCTTATACAGTTAACTAACCTTCATAGGGTCAAATTACATGGGAGCACTCTTTTCTGAGCAACATGAAAAAATCACTTGCTTCAGATTTTAAATTATCTAAATTACATATTTAACCCGTCTTCTAGAGCTAAATATTCATCAAGGCATCGCTGATATTTTTGGGGTAAAGAGCAAGAAAAGCCGGATCAGCTGTTGAAGAAAGATCCGTATGGTTCACACAATCATGACATCCCTTTACCCCATCAAATCTTTCTTTCAACCATGATATTGCTTTCTGCACTCCAACCACTCCATATTTGATGTGAGTCAAGTTTGTTGAATTAGCCCTCTCATACTGAACTGTTGTGCCCTGATTACAGTAATCGTGTACCACGGCATCTATTTTTTCGATTGCAGCAAGATGATCGTGAGCACTCTGGTATATGTAGAGTGGGATTCTTATTGGTGAGGAAGGATAGTCGTTTTCATCATTGTAAGCTTTATTAAGCTTAGTGACCAATCCCGGTATCGTATCATTGCGAAACATGGCTAGAATGTCTGTATTCGAAAAAGTTAAAGCGTTTGCTTCTATGCATTGGTTTAGAGGCTTGTAGAACAAGTCTCTGTATTGAGGTATTAGCGATCGGTCGATATATTTCTTGAACTCGGGGTGTTGACTAGCTAAGCCGATCAAGCCTGCTGGTAAAAGGCCCGTACTTGGCCCCTTATTGAGATTGAAGATCTCGCTGGCATCTCCCAATCCGGGAAGCCCTCCCATAGCGGCGCCAGAAATCTCAAGTTCAGGAGCATAGAATCCTTGCATTTTAACCGCCGTCTGTGTAGCAGACCCACCACCAGAATAACCCCATAGAGTTATCTTGGGCTCAGATTCGATTCCTGTGATATCACCAGACTGTAACGCAGCCCGAATACCGTCAAGAATCGCATGACCTGTTATCTGGCTTGCTGTGAAAGAGCCTTTTGGACCTTCATAATCAGGTATGATAACGATCCATCTCTGAACGAGTGCCGCTTCTGCAAATAGCGATTGAAGTTGAGTAACGTTGGAAGTGAGAAGCGGGTTGCTGTGCGATTGACTTTGAAGCACATAAGAGGGATTGCAATCTATGGTTGCAGCGTCTTCAGCCATCTGAAATGATAGCACCTTGTCATATTCGGCGTCATGGGGGATCAGAGCTGTCAAAACAGACGCTGTAGGGCCTTGCCGACTATCGGTTGTTCGGTATAGAATCTGATAGGCTTTCTGCAAGTGAGGAGAGACCCATCCGAAAGCAGAGATCTGGGAGGGTGTTTCTCTATAATTAATTATATCTCCTGGAGAGAAACTATCCACATCATCCGGCACCACGTAGAATGGATCTTTGCTCGGCGGCAGGCCCCCTTGCAAGCGAGGTTTGTGTTGGATCCTAAGTCCAGTGGCAGATATGGCCAGAGATGCCGCCAGCCAAAAATTAAAAGAAACCATTGCAAGATGCGTATATTAGAGACGCCAACACTGGAACAATATACCAATCACGCGTTGGGCTAAGGCTTCGCGTCGTAGTTTGAAGAGGAGAGTTGGCGTGAGAAGTGCTTGTCCTAAGCACTCAAACCATGAGCCAGACAGAGGTCAGTGCTTTTAGCTTTCTTGAACTAATTTAGAGCTGCGAGATATTCTTATGTCAACTTCACAATAGAATAATATATATATGCTATGTAAAAAACAATATGAGACATGTGTAAATTTCAGTACGTGTCTGTGGCCGAGCCGACAGTCCCGAGTGGTATGTGACGGGACATTGTCATACATTGTGATACCAGAGTACGGAATACATATCCATGTAATTTGGAATACTATCCCTATCTCAAAGATAAGTTTATAGTTTTCAATAATAATAATAAATAGCTCTTGTTACACAGCAACGCCGCCGGCCTTACTTCCAGCAAGTATTTACATGCCAATACCCATTCGCGAACCATTCGCAACAGAGATGTTGTCTTACATCCGGAGCACTGTTCAACGAAGTCTCTCTTGGATCTACTCAGCCTGGAATTTGCTCCAAATTTTCTAATGTCTCATTATGATGCTGTATGAATTCCGAAGATTACTGTAGCACTCAATGGTTACTATCTATAAATCTGCGTTTAATTCTGAAACGTGGGAAATGAAAAAAAAAAAAAAAAAAAAAAAAAAAAAAAAGGAGAGAGAGATAGCAATGGAATAAGCCACTACCACGCCAAATCTAGTCCTAGAATATAGTATCAAACAATTCAATCCAGAACAGAGTAACCATGCACTGCTCCTTCGGCCTATCTATCGGCCATTATCTCCTACACAAGGCGACTAAAAGCCCCATCCCGTTCGACCAATCACTATCCTTGGCACAAGGGCGGTGTTCAAGTCAACTATATTCTTATACTACATAGCTCTATATAGCATAAGGAGTCGTTTAACATGGAAACTATTTATTATTATAGATTCTTTTTCAATATAAATAGTAGTATAATCTTTATATAAGATTCTATATTTATATTTTATAGCTCTATTAATAAATGAAATCTTGCTATCCTTTGTCAATTACTTTTACTATAATCATCATATTATATTAGTCTTTAAAAGGGTTTAAACTTATGCATAATTATAAATAGTTATTAATCCAATACTAAAAATATAACAATGCTATAAGTTCTAGAGGTTAAAGACCTTATAAGCTGTTGTAAAGGGCAGTGCTGGCCTAGGTTGCTAGCATTGACGGATCTTTTTTGATTCATTGGCTCAAATAGCACCTTTCCAATGCTGTTACAAAATCTATATATTATTAATAGAAGTTTTTTTTTTTTCCCAAAAAGAATGTTATAGTTACTTATATTATCAATATCACCAACCCCTTGCTCGCTCCCTTGCTCACTAAACGCCTTTTGGCTAAGTAAATCTTTACTTTTTAAATTAAAAGCTTTTCGTTAAGGAAAAGATAGCATTCTGGCTAAAAAAAAAAAGGGCGTGGATTAGTGATTGTTTATATCCTTTCAAATGGTTTGCAGTTGGTAGGAAGAGGTATGGAGGCTTGGCTTATATGCGCTTACTTCCTTCTACATTCCTCTCTTGAAAGAATAATCTTGCAAAGTCAAATACTCCGTATCTCTTTATTAATACAAATAAGGTATTTAAGCTAGGATTAATATCAATATTAATATTGATTTAAGTGTTTCTTACAGAGCTCTCGCTAAAATCATTTAGCGTACCTAACTGATAAAGGATATTGAAACCAGAATCTATAAAGACACTTATATAAGCCATGACTATATTTTTCATTTATATAAAGTAAATCAATGTAAATCTAGAAGAGCATGGGCCTACCTATGATAGATGGCGGCGCACAGGCCTATGAGCAAGGATACCTATATAAGGAAATGGTTAAGATCCCCGGCGCTGTATCAGGAGTTGATCGACGATGCGAGGGCGCCACGCGGTGACACGCAGAAGTTATGTCGTAGCAGGAAATATGGACGCAGCATGGAACACGTTCAACGACATGGCGAAGAAGAAGTGAGGGGTAGATTCATGTCCGTCAGTCCAATATTCCATGACTAACAGATGAATGGCTGACTATAAAAGCAAGGAAACGACCGGGCTATATGTTTTACGGTTCTTCCCTCATGTCTTGAGATCCTGACACAACTCAGATCTCTTCAATACGGGACCTTATCGAGTAGCAATGGTTTTCTCTAAACAGCTTCTTCTACAGCTCACCTCCGTGCTAGCAGTAGCACGCGCAGCTATACTCCCTAGAGACATAACTGAAAGGGATCAATCCTCTCCAGTCGTCGACCTCGGATATGCCCAATATCGTGGCGTGAGGTTAGATGCCGGAGTGGATCAGTTCCTGGGCATGAGATACGCCCAGGCTCCTGTCGGCAATCTCAGATTTCGAGCACCCCAGGACCCAACTACGGAGAAGTCTGTCCAAGATGCTTCCAAGGTTTGTCATTCTTCATTCATATCGAAAACGAAAAATGTTTGACTATAGAAAAGCAAATCATAACTGACAGTTATATTACAACAGTTTGGTCCCATATGTGTAGGTGTCGGCCAAACAGTCGGCTCCGGACTAGAAGAAGACTGCCTCTTCGTCAATGTCTTCAGGCCATCAACAGCAAACGAAAATTCCAATCTACCTGTCTGGATTTACATTCAAGGCGGAGGCTATGCTCAGAATTCGAACTCTAATTACAACGGAACGCAAGTCATTAAAACGTCTGACCAAGGTCTCATCTTTGTCAATTTCAACTACCGTGTCGGCGCTTTTGGTTTCCTTAATAGCGAGAATGTCCGAAAAGATGGTGCTCTCAACGCTGGGCTTCTTGATCAAAGAAAACTCCTGCATTGGGTACAGAATAACATCAAAAAGGTATATATACACACACACTCTCTCTCTCTCTCTCTCTCTCTCTCTCTCTCTCTCTCTCTCTCTCTCTCTCTCTCTCTCTCTCTCTCTCTCTCTCTCTCTCTCTCTCTCTCTCTCTCTCTCTCTCTCTCTCTCTCTCTCTCTCTCTCTCTCTCTCTCTCTCTCTCTCTCTCTCTCTCTCTCTCTCTCTCTCTCTCTCTCTCTCTCTCTCTCTCTCTCTCTCTCTCTCTCTCTCTCTCTCTCTCTCTCTCTCTCTCTCTCTCTCTCTCTCTCTCTCTCTCTCTCTCTCTCTCTCTCTCTCTCTCTCTCTCTCTCTCTCTCTCTCTCTCTCTCTCTCTCTCTCTCTCTCTCTCTCTCTCTCTCTCTCTCTCTCTCTCTCTCTCTCTCTCTCTCTCTCTCTCTCTCTCTCTCTCTCTCTCTCTCTCTCTCTCTCTCTCTCTCTCTCTCTCTCTCTCTCTCTCTCTCTCTCTCTCTCTCTCTCTCTCTCTCTCTCTCTCTCTCTCTCTCTCTCTCTCTCTCTCTCTCTCTCTCTCTCTCTCTCTCTCTCTCTCTCTCTCTCTCTCTCTCTCTCTCTCTCTCTCTCTCTCTCTCTCTCTCTCTCTCTCTCTCTCTCTCTCTCTCTCTCTCTCTCTCTCTCTCTCTCTCTCTCTCTCTCTCTCTCTCTCTCTCTCTCTCTCTCTCTCTCTCTCTCTCTCTCTCTCTCTCTCTCTCTCTCTCTCTCTCTCTCTCTCTCTCTCTCTCTCTCTCTCTCTCTCTCTCTCTCTCTCTCTCTCTCTCTCTCTCTCTCTCTCTCTCTCTCTCTCTCTCTCTCACACACACTCACTCACACAACCCAACCTCCAAAGAAGCCTAACCAACAAAAAAAAAAGCTAACAACAAAATAAATAAATAGTTCGGCGGCAATCCCAAACACGTCGTGATTCACGGCGCTTCCTCTGGCGGAGGCTCAGTAACGCATCACCTTACCGCATACGGAGCCAAAAAAGACAACCAGCTCTTCGTAGGAGCCATCCCCGAGAGTCCCTTCTGGCCAACACTAAGGACCGTCGCAGAGGTAGAGTATCAGTATGTGCAGCTCCTTCACAGCGCCAAATGCACATCGCTTGACTGTCTCCGCGGCTTAGACGCTCAGACACTCATAAACGCCAGCCCCAATCACCCATTGCCCGGAGCAGCCAGTAATGATCCCCTACCGGCATATTCCTGGCTCCCAGTCATAGACGGAGACTTGATCCAGGACCATCTGTACAACCAACTCGAACGAGGAAACTTCATTCGAGTTCCCACCTTAGTTGGCTACGACACCAACGAAGGCACCTTTTTCGCTGTCAACGCCTCAACGCCTGGCGAAGTCCAGACCTTTATTAAAAACAACTACCCTAAACTACAGCAAAGCCATCTTGACAGCATCAGCAAAGCATATCCTCTCACAACACCCTTAGTAGGCCATGCAGCTTATTTCCCTTCCGCAGAGCAAGCATACGGTGAAGCTACCTTTACTTGCCCCGGCAACATAGTAGCCGCATCGGTAGCACGATATCTCGATCCGTGCCATGTCTGGGGCTACCGCTACAATGTTCATGATCCACTCGTTGAGTCCATGGGACTTGGTGTCCCACACACGTTTGAGACGAGTGCCATATTCGGACCTGATGGCGCCCCTCCGTCAGCACCATCCTATTACACAGACAATGCTGCCATAGTCCCTATTACTATGCGATATTATATCAGTTTTGTGACCAAGTTGAATCCGAATACGCTCAAGGATCCTTCGGCACCCACTTGGAATTCCTGGGGGCAAGGGACTGGAGGACGCATGAGATTACAGACTAACAATACTGCTATGGAGCCTGTGCCCTCTGATCTGATTTCCAGATGTAGCCTTTGGAAAAGCCTTCAAGATGCTACAGAGATGTAGTGTTATTCTTGACGTTTATTTTCTTCTTCTCTCTGGAGATGTATCTTTAGCTAGCTGTAGAAGCAAAGAGCTTATTCGAGGTGGATGTATTAATATAAATGGCGATTTACTATTCAGCCAAAAGCTTTTTATTTTTATTTTTTCCAATTTAATCTCTCATAAGCCTGCATCCAAGCGCTTCTAAAGGACAAAAATTGATAATCACGTTAAGAACATTTGGCCTCAAAACATATATCTCAAGACTGTAATAATGTGTAGTACGCATCTTAATCTCCAATACAGTAATTCAGCTCTCTCCAGCTTACAGGTTCAATCGTTCGTGTCATATATACTCTCATACATATATTTGTACTCAATACTTAGACGCTATTGTTATTGTTGTTAATTGTCAACTTCACTTTTTCCATTGCTGTCACTAGCGAGTTGGCTTTCTCTCATCGCAAGGACAATGGACGTCAGCTGATCAATCTTCTGCTGTAGCTCAAAAATCTGGACTTCAGCTGAAGACGGCGCATCTACGTCATCCTCTCCTCGCGTTCGATTGCCCAGAGGCAATCTCAGCGCACCAGACCTACGAGGAGATGCAAGAGAGGGACGACCTGTTACAGAGGATGGACGACCGACGTCCGACCTCCGGCGCCTTCCTTTAGGCTCTCGAGGACCCTTGAAGCCACGATACTCGTCATCATCCTCTCCCTTGTATTTGAGATACTCATAAAATTTGATAACAGCAATAATAGGTGCGTGGGTCACTTTGAGAAGCCAGATCCTACCTGCGCGGTACTTGTGGTCCCTTGGAAAGATGTATCGCCAGGGGCGGAACAGAACCAAAGAAAGAAGGTTGAATGGGGGGTAAAAGTGTGTCAGCCGGTTGCTTGTCGAGGCCTCCAAGACGTAAACACTATAAACATAGAGGTATTCCTCTTTGGCATGGGTGATGACGCGCGAAAAGCTGTTGGAGAGCATACCGGTAAGAGAGCCCATGAGAAGAAACGATGACAGAGTAATGAAAATAATCATCAAGGGAGGGCCGAATATTGGATCAATCTGGTCCATGATCTCGAAGCCTACGTAGCTCGAGCCATAGAAGATCTTGGTCAAGATTCCCGTCATTTTACCAAGGCTAAACATGTCCCGACCAACGAGCGAAAAGGTAGTGAGAAAGCCAAGGTAGACAACAATGACAAGCACCATGAATTTGATAAAATCCTTGCCCATTTCTTTGAGGCAAGGGATCAAAGTCCCCCAGTAAGGACTTAAACTTAGGAAGGAGCAGATACGGGGGATCATGAAGAGAGCCTCGAGCGCCAGCACATCAAAGGCCAAGTCATTAAAGCGTAAGTTTTGGCGCGTGACACCAATGATTCCTTGTCCATATTTAGCATTCATTCATTCATTTATCAGTACTGATACAGAGAACACTATCGCTCTAATTCTCCGCGCCACGCTTTTAGGGAAAACAGAAAAATGTAGTACCCAAAAAAGTTAAACAGAGGACGAAAGATGATTCCCTTCCAAAAAAAAAAAAAAAATAATTAATAATAAGAAAAAAAAAAAAAAAAAAATTTTAAAAAAAAAAAAAAAAAAAAAAAAAACTTACTTAATACAGCAAAGGTAATGCCAATGAGGATCATAACCATGTCAAATAAATTCCAGATATCGGTTGCGTAGAAGATGGATCCAGCATCAACCCACTCACTCAACTCGTCATAACAAAAAGCAGCAATCCATAAAAATAAGGCAATTTCAGGACCTGTAAGGCGGCTCTCATCCCGCACAATGAGAACAGAATAGTACAAGCACAGGAACACGGCAAAAAACAAAACTTCCCAGCATTTTAGATACTTGGGGACACGAAGTCGGGAATAGGGATCCGACGTGAATGGGTTATAGAAATGTGGATGTTTGTGTGAGTGGATGTCCATGCTATCCCAGAAAACAATGTCACCATTCCAAATGCCAGAGATGATCTTCTGCACGACATGTTGGCTAAGAAACCGCTTGGCATTTGCAATGGCGGCGATCTCAAGAGCGTTTAAGCCTTCAAAGGCAGCAGTAGGATCATCCTCGTCATCCTCGTCCTCTTCATCATCCATACTAAGGTTGGTTAGGCGAGAAAGAGAGGATAACAACTGGATTTTTTTAGACGAGCTACCCACAGGTCCGTGAGAGGATGTGCCGTCAAAAGTAGCTAAAACGCGTGGAATCAAAGGAGCGCGCTCGCCAACCTCAATATCAGGACCGCGGCTACGGTCAGGCTGCTGAGATCTGGGCTTCTTGTGGTCCGGAATCTCATAAAGGCAAAAGGTCACAGCCTCACGCTCTGAGTGGTGGGTCAGAAACCTCCAGGCTACAATCTCACAAGCATTAGACCGAGCCTCTCCAAGGCCTTGGTTGCCACGATCCGAGGCATAGTGCCATTTAAGTGCCCTAGGCATCCATGATAAGTCAAGCAGGAATGTAGGCCGGGAATAAAATGAGGCTTAACTTACAAAAGAGCATTCACAATGGCAGGATTGGAGCAGGTATCGCTCAGATGGTCCACCAGCAGGCGGAGACAGGTTCCAGCCGATGTCGTACGTAGCTGATCAAAGGTACTGGGGAGTTCAACAGAGTCGGAAATATACTGAGAGAGACTTTTGACTACTTGACGGAAAGAATCGTCTGGTCCGATATACGGGAGCTCGACGTAATCATATCGAGCGGAGAATGGACTCCCCTCGCGGGCAGGTTGAGGCTTAAGCTTGACGCGAATAGGCATCTTTGTTCGTCTTTTGTTTTGACCTTTTTTTTTTCCCCAGACGAACCCGATGGCTCTGAACGGTCTTGGGTTTTGAGCAATCTGTGAGCAAAGATCCTCAGGGCAGGGTAAATAAAGCAAAAGCAAGTCTGATAATACTCTAGAGAAGAAACAAAAGACAGAAAGGAAAAGAGAGCCCTATCAGCGCTGGACAAAAGCAGTCCAAGAGGGGGGGACTCAAGATGTTGATATGATAGCGGGAACTAGATTTATTTATTAAGATGGAGACGCTCTTAGCGACGTCAGTTTAGTTGCAGCGGCGTGAGTTTAGTTGCAGCGGCGTGGGGCCTGTGCACAGCGCAGGTGACTATGGATTGATCGCTGTATTTGGCAGAGTTGAGAGCCTGTGCATGCTATAATACAGGGTTAGTGCTTCCTAAGAAGTAACTCGCACGCAAATCAGGCAGTAATCCTAATAGCAAATTGGCTTAGCTGGGCTGCTATACGGAGCACTCTAACATGAAAATGAGGTCAAGTGTCTCATCATTAATCCGATATGCCAATAAGGAAGAAGCAGCCAGTCGCCAGTCGCTATGCTATTGTTTTCTATTGGTGTCGTTTCAGTGCCTTTGATCCCTGCCTGTATAAATAGCGCCCTCTTCTCTTTCTGCTCCAAGCCCTGATCTATCTGACTTCTGGCTAATGATACTTAATAGATTGCGTCCTCGTACTATTGCGCTGTGTTCGACAAATCATTCGATGCGGATGTGAAAGGGCATACATAGATAGCTTCACGAGATAAAATGCAAACATTGCAAAAGCCTTTATTTGTTATCTACAGATACGTACATACATTAGAGTATTACTCCAAGACAAGCCTTCTATTCAGTGGTAGACAATAACCAAGATGTCTGAGTAGAATGTCTCTCTGAAATCTCTTTTTTTTTTGTCACCGAGTCTTCACCATTTTCTCACTTCACACACCGCTCATCTTCCCTTAGCAGCTACATGCGTCGTCGCAGCAATTCTGCAATTCTGTTTCATGTTGGTGTTGTTATTGTTGATGCTGCTACTAATTTAATATTGAGGCTATTTCCACGTTTTATGCTAATGCAATGCTACAAAGAACGAGTACGTACAGTACTTGTACTACTAAGCCGCACCTAGTTAGTACAAAGTAATATCAGCACTGCCTGTACCTATTTATGTACCTCTACCCTCTACTCCATACGAATTTCTACGGAAACGTGAGTACCCGTGTTTACTCACTACCAGATACGGAGTACCTAAAGGTAATCTTGCACTTCCTTCTTATGGTTGCCCCCAGCTACTAAGCTTGGTTTAGTTGGTACGGGCCGTTGGCATCAGCACCCACCAATCGGTAGCCGCGAAAACAAGGGCTTGCTCGAAACAAGCAAACAAGTATATAAGCTTGAGCTACATAAACATTACCCAGTACTTATTACCAGGTAGTACCCGTACTGCTACGGTACAATATCAGGTAATCTAACGGGGCATGTAAGGAGACAAAGAAGTGGCTGTCATTAGTGTCACCACGAGTTCACATGCTGAAACATCCAGGCCGCCATTATTCGGCATTTACAATATAATTTGATTCAAAAGCCTTCAACAACAGAATAGCCCGGCTTACAACGGTTGAAAAGACCACACACACACACACACACACACACACACACATTGATTCGTATTTCATTCCTATTTTTACTACAAACTCCGCCATCTCTCATCTTCTCTCCATTGGCTGTGCAACACGGCTAATGTATGACAACTGGGACATGCAGGGGGTCAAATACGAAGGCACACACTACCGAGAGAAAAAAACAAAGTACGGAGTAACACTACCTGGACATTTGCAATATTAGCAAAAAAAATCACCTTCGTTCCAACGTCTTTTTCTCCTCTCTCATCTTATACGTTCATCAAGTTTCTAAATTTTAATTTTTTTTTTCTTTCTTTCTTTTTCTCTTTTTTTTCCCCTCTTATTTTTTGCGCCGGCATATACCGTAGCCACCAAACGAAAATGATCGTGGCTCCTTTGCCGCGATCCCCCACAATCACTACCCTCTTCTTCATCTCCTCAACCCTCGCCCAAATCGCCTCCAGCCATGCGCTGCTCCCTCGAGAAACAAAAACCATCGCGATCCACGAGATAAACGCCGTGTCATGGCCCATTGTCGCGACACCAGCGCCAGAGCTCTCACCCGCGTCCCTCTACCCAGCCGAGATCTTGCGCCGAGACTTCAACACCGTCTGCGGTTACATTGGAGGAGATCCAGCTTTCCCAGCCACGTGTCTCGCTGGCTCGCACTGCGCTGTCGATGTCGATAATAAGGCCATAGGCTGCTGTCCCGATGGCGGTCCTTGTACAGGAGGTATCTTCACGGGTTGTGTCGACGTCAACAGTCCTCCGCAGACAGAGCTAAACCCCTATGTCTATACTTGCAAGGGTGCTCAAGTGTGCTATCGGAATTCTTTCGAGGGGGGTTTTTTCCAGTATGGATGTGGTTCAGCCTCGCATCTGGCCACAACGGTGGCTACTACGGCCGTTAGCCGTCTACCTCTAGACTTTAGCCGCGTCTCTGTTTCGTTGACCGCAACGCCGACACATCTATCCAAGCCGACGACAATCGGATCGCGAGCCTCTACAGAATCCAAATCCAAAACTACAGCTAGCCATGGGACCAAAACCACAAGCGGATCAGCCAGTTCTGAGACTAACTCCAGCTCATCAAGTGCCTCGACGTCTACCACGACTCCTGATCCCTCAGCACCAACCTCTACTGGTAGTTCGAAAACCGGCCCTATAGTTGGAGGCGTAATTGGTGGTCTTGCCGGTCTTGTTCTCCTAGCTGGTCTTGTTTTCTGGCTCCTTCGCCGGAAGAAAGCAGCCGTACCTCCGCAGTACATAACGTAAGGAGACGCATGCCACATCGTTTATCAAGACACTACTTACTAACACCTTATTTTTTTGAAAAAAATAACAGACCATCCGCCGAGAAATACGACGACTTTAACAGCCGTCCTTACCCCCCGAATGCCGCTCTTCTGACAGAAGAAAGGGGCGCCCCCGAATACGAATCTGAACTCACCCAGATCGACCAAAGACCTAGCAAACCCGCCCCACAGATTGGTGAAATCGGACTGGCCGTGCCTCTCGACCCGGGATATAGCCGGCCATCAGACGAAATTCCTCTCACTCAAGGTGGTCAACGCGCCGTGAATACCGCGCCCCCGGTCCCAGAACCAGATCCCGAGCCGTACAATCCACGAAGGAGAGGCACCGGCGAGGGCACCTCGTTCTGGTCACAGACTAGATCAGAGTCTCGATCCCGCGGAAAAGCTTGGGTTTAAGAAAAATCAGCTTTAATCGATACCCCCCAAGATTCCTTTTGTATATGCTGAATTATAGCGGCAGTCACTTGTATACCGTTTTTGTAATGTTTGAATCTGAGCCTTCCCCCTACCCCCCCTTCTTCACCTCTTAAAATCCCTCCGTCAGAGGATAATGATAATCTCCATCTCCTCCTCGCACGCCTATTTCCTCTGTGTGATATTTTGATTTGAAGCTAATGCGGAAAAACAATGCAGGACATGATTACGGATGCTATTGTTAATGTATGTTGGCAACCTTTTGTGTGGTACCAGCGCATCTGTTTGCGCTCTATCCCTCATTCCGACGCTGCTGCTGTTGCTACCCTTGCCCTTCCCCTCTCACTTAGTATCTATGTTTGCCCTCTTTAACTCGTAGTTGTCTTTTCTTATTCCTTCATCGCATTAACCTTTATTGCACCTGTTGTGGATTGGGTTGTTTTTTTTTTTTTTCTTCTTTTTTTCAAGAAAAAGAAAGAAAGAAAACTGCGCTCACGTACATTGTTGTCATCGAATACGACTGAAGGAAAATTAGTACAATACATAGATAATCAGCACAGAGATGTTAAAACACCTCTGCTTCAAATACATGGACACTGGTATAATATACCATGGACATATTGTCAATACCTTCTCTTCAGACTTTCTATTTCCAAATTGTAAGCAAAATCATAATCATGCGTGTAAAGCCAGAGATTATGCACTCAATGTATATCAAGACTTAACACCCTGTCCGCCGATCGACCAAATTTTCAACGACGACTCGTCCAAGATTCTGCTACAATGCAAGTCATCAACTGTGCGTGTTCCTGCAAGCTTTGAATCAACATGACGTTCAAGCGGATAACCCCAGCCTCCCGAGCAAGTCGCCGCAACGGAGCCGCTGGAGTGCACAACTGTACTCCCTACCGGAGAACCATGTGCTCCCCACGCCCAGCTAGGCTCAAGAGCATCATTCTGGGTACCAACGCTTTCCCATACTACAACCGATCCGTCTTGTGTTCCAGCCCAGACTTCAAATCCAGTTTCTGCTGGGTAGATGTCAAAGTGCAACCGCTGTTGAGAGGTAGACTTGCGGCCCTTGAGGATGGCTAGAAGTTGCCCAGTGCCTCGAATATCATACACCAGCAGCCCATCCGCATGGCGTTCATTTACCACAAGATATCGCCCGCATGGGCTCCATGCCGTCTGCACGATTCCTTGCCCTCCTAATTTAATATGGAACGACTCTTGGTCAGCATCAGCGATCGACCAGTTCGCAACTACTCTATCCGTGCGGTGGAGATCATACATGCCCATCCAGCGGGTCCAGGTGCCGGCTGCGAGAATGGAGCCTTGGCCATTTGTATCTGTGGGAGGCGACGCAGCCAAGGCGGCCACGGTGCCTTTCATGCCAACACCGCTACCCTTGGAGATGTGCCGCCGGGATGGTATTGTTGGCAGAGTCAGGATTGGACCATCAGAAACGTGACCAGATACGTCGAACAGATCAAGGCGATTTGCTGAACCACAGATGAAGTGTGTTCCGGTGTGTTCCCAGAGCAAAGAAGAAGGGGTAATGTACTGCTCTGATTCTTTACGAATGAGCTTATATGTGTAGAGGGGACGATTTGTAACAGCCTCTGAGGTAGCATCGTCTTCTCGTTGAGGGAAGGCATGGTAGAGGTGTAGGGGATGATCTCGACAGCCAACCAAGAAAGCCTGTGATGCTGGATTGGCCAGAGAGAAGTAGGGCGCACCGGCGAGGGTTTGTGTGGGTTCCGGGAGTTTAATGCTTGCTTGAGAATACAAATGGCGTGGTTCTCCTGTAGACTGCAGGAGATCCGCAGGAAGAATGAAGGAAGAGACTGTTTGGTCAGAAGACAGTGTCAGGATAGAGGTTCCGTCGGCAGTCCATTGGGCAGAGGTGAAGAAGCGTCGGTTCTTTGGATCAAAGGAATCTCTAACACACTTTGAGCATTCATCTCCTATCTTACTAGATGAAGCATTCCCATCTAATACCTCTGTGTTCGTATTGGCTGATCGCTGAGCAAGCAAGCGAGTCATCGGCTGAGTCTCTTCAAATTGTACGCCATGTTCCTCTGCGAGACATGATACTTGAGCTGAGGCAGACGCTTCCGCTTCAATCTGATCCATGATCGTGTTGGCAGCATTGTTGGCCCGGTAGGCAAGGCTCGTCCCGCTCAACATTCACCCTTGCATGATCGATATACTAGTACTAGAGATTCTTCCTTGTTGACAACCTTGTTAACGACTAGAGAGAGACAAGTGCTAATCTCGCCAATTCGAGGACCTTGGTGTTATGTAATGGCAGCGTTGGTGAATTGCAAGGGGGGAGCACAAATATAGGGAAAAGAGCAGCGCTAAAGGAGTACGGAGTACGGAGTACATGTAGCACATACTCCGTACTCTGTTCTTTGTAGTACTTGGTACCTGTAGATCTAGGTAAATTGCCTGCCCTATGCTGCCGCAATACGACGTCATTGTAACACCCAAGGTGGAAAATACCCAAAACACTGCTACTCCAGAATACTACCTGATAGTAGGTAATTGTGCATATACGAATTGACAAAGTACCTTGTTGGCATCTATACTTGTATCTTGCACATCTTTAGTATAAAGTAACCTGGCTTGAGTTCTGAATTAATTCGAGGCGAATGGAGTCTCGCAAACAGAATTTAGGCTCTGGCTTTCGTGAAGAAGTACTTCCTACTACTTATAGCACTATCAAAGTTACTTCTAAGTACTGCTAGGTAAGTGCTAGTATCTGTATATTACTAAAGTACTGGCATTAGCCTCCTGTTTTGATTTGGGACGGTATTCATTCTATGGAGTATTCCGTACAGTACAGTACCTTAGCTTCGGAACTTTCAGAGGTCGGAAAAGGTACCAAATGGCTCGTTTAAGCGGAGAGTGACATTGCAGCTTGCCCTGCTGAGTGCTGGCGTGATAATGATGCCAACGCTCTGGACAGCACTGAAAGCCGGGCTGTTGCGGGCTGAAAATAGGCGGGAATACCGCCCGCAAGTGCAAGTATATATACTTATGTCCAGTGATTGTGAAGTATTGCTACGGAATGCCCCATACTTGGTCCCCAAGGTCCCTAATTTACCTAGTCATCTTCAAGTACTTAGGAGCTCCCCCCTAAGATAGCATGTACATAGGTAAGGTAGTAAGTAGTTTCAAGTACAGGTACGTCTAGGTATTGCATGCACCTGAAAGATCCCCCAAGACAGCCCAGTCTTAGCGCTCCTAACAGCTAAGAGCTCACTCCATCTTGTAATCGAACCCAAACCGCCTTAACTTCGTTCTTTTTGCTCGCTTGCCGCGTGTCTCACTTTCGTCTGACCCTGAGAAGAATCCGATTGAATGTTGACCCCCGGCTGAAGCTTGCAGCTGCCAGAATATCAATCCATCATTTCCCCGGCCTTTTCAGCTTTCTTTCCCCCTTCCCGACCATCATGAAGACCGCATAGCCCTGACTCTTCAGTCATCTCTCGCCCCCCGCGGCCATCAGCCCGACGAAAGACTGCCTGACAAGCATCGAAGACAATATTTCAGGACATCGACCCTCTGCTTCTCCCTTTTTCAGCTCCTTTTCTTCAATCTTGCGCGCGACTTCCTTCAGATTACGACTCGTTTCCGTTCGCCGTATCTGCCGACCCCGACCAAGTGCCAAGATAAATCCTCTTTCCACATCTCAAAGCTGTCCTATCTAGATATCCAACGCAAAGTATCATGGAGGCTTCTCCTTTGACCGTGACCATGGCCACTGGCACATGCGAGAGCCTCAAGACACCCTCCTACATGGAGCTGGTTGTTTCTATGTGAGCCACGAGCGCATATCTCACCGCCTCCTATTCTCTTTTTATTCTGACAGACCAGCATAGTATCATTCTAGTCGGCCTTTTGATTTCATACTTACCACAACACTATCGCATCATCTCTCGTGGAACCTCCGAAGGCATATCTCCATACTTTGTTCTGCTGGGTACCACCTCTGCCACTGCTGGCTTTGCCAATATCCTTACTGTGGCGCCATCTCGAAATGCCATTGGCTGCTGCAAAGAGCTGGAAACATTTGAATGTGCAGCGGGATTGCTTGGTGTTGCTCAGCTCGGAACACAATGGTTGTGCTTCACTGCCATGTATGTCAACGGTCCTTGTCCCTTGACTACTTCTCTGACGTTTTGTGCTAACTTTTTGCTTTTCTTTGCTATAGCCTTATACTATTTCTCATCTTCTTCCGATATCGCGAAGCTAACGTGCCCCAGGAAGAGCTTGGTGGGGAGAGTCCCAGATGGCAAACGGCCGTGGCCGTGGGTGGCCTGTGCATCCTTCACGGTTTAGTAGTAATCGCCCTGACTGGTGTTTTCGCCATTGCCGTCCCTAACAAGCTCAACTTCTGGGCCAATTTCCTCGGCGTCATGGCTGCTGTTCTGGCGGCTATCCAGTACATTCCTCAGATTTGGATGACATACCATCTAAAGCACGTTGGGAGCCTGAGTATCCCCATGATGTGCATTCAGACACCAGGTGGCCTGCTGTTCGCCGCCAGCCTCTATATGAGACTTGGAACAGAAGGCTGGAGCACATGGGCTATTTACCTACTGACAGCAGTCATGCAAGGCACCGTGTTGGGCATGGGCGTGTATTACGAGATTGCTAGACGCAACGATGATTACGCGCATAGCTACACCAGCACTGCACCCCAATCCCCTATTGAACATCATTCGACGCCACAACGTCCATTCGCTCCGCGAACCTACTCGGAGGGCTGGGAGCGAGGTCTACCAGGCCCCTTCACAGGCCATCCAGAGCGCTATGCCGAAACCGAGGAAGATCTGGATGATATAGAGGAACGGGAGGAGCGAGCAATCGCTCGAGAGAACCAGCCACTGCTCAAGCCCGGAGGCATTGGCAACCCGCACAGGAACTACGACGCAACCTCACGCCACTAACATCATGTAGATGTGGTGCAAAAGAGGTCTTTGAAAGAAAGTGAAGAAAAAAAGGGCCATACTACTTGCTTTGCGTTTTTAAGTTGTTGTTTTTTTTAACATATCGATATCACAATATCTCCCTACTAGTAAGGGAATGTAATTGTGATATGCGAAAGTAGCACACCATATTGCTGTCAGGGGTTGGAATTTCGAAAAGGTCCAAAAAGAAATTCACTTTTTTTCCAATGGACATGAATGTAAGAGTATATGCATAGTTTGTCTATGTGCCTATCTAGCTTTGAAGATATGAGAATACCTCACACTTTTCATCTCCAATTCAAATGTCAAGTAATAGTTGGTGACTGGCTTTGTACAATTCAGGGCCAACACATTTTGATTGTATAGAGGAAAATCCGGGCGTCGAAGTTTGGTAAAAGGCATCTTTGACCACATCAGCCTTCGCACCAACTTGTATTTGTTAATTCTAATGAAAGCCACCAAACCCATCATAAAACACATAAAATTCGTCAATCAACAAAGCTTCACAAAAAAAAAAAAAAAAAAAAAAAAAAAAAAAAAAAAAAAAAAAAAATTACATGCAACAATATTTGAACAAAATCTTCACATCTCTTGCACGGTGTCTTTCTTATCTTGCCCCTTGACCGCTGTATCTCTCTCTTCGTCATAACTACTATCCTGGCTGCCACCATCATACGTAACCTGAGCGTCGTCAATATCCTCATTGACCTCCATCCATCGGTCGCTGGTGGCGGGTATAGGAGATATCTTGCAGAGTGTCCAATAGACGAGGAGCGAAATGATGAAACCGCAGAAGAAATTCAGGTTGTAGATATACGTAGCACCGATGGGTACTTTAGTGCCCACTGCGCCGGCGAAGCCAACCACGTTGATCAAGATGCCGGAGATGTAGGCTGCATAGGCACGCCAATGGATCCCCCAGGTATAAAAATAAGGTCCCGTTCTGTCACCATCATATAATTCCTTAGTATCCAAGTATCCCTTTCGCACGAGGTAATAATCAGCGACTATGACGCCAGCGATGGAGCTGAGAAAGACGCTATATGCAGATAGATAAGTTGTGAACTGGTTGGAATCGCTAAGTAGATTGTAAGGGCACATTGCCAACCCGACAATGGCGCAGATGTAGGATCCCCGGCGAATGTTGATATAGCGCGGAAAAAGCGCCGTCATGTCAGTTCCAGCGGAGACGGAGTTGGCGGCAATGTTGGTACCCAGCTGAGCTAGAGCAAATGCCAGAGATATGATAAAGACACCGAATCTCTGACCAGAGCCACCGTCGTCAATGAATCGACCAAGAAGGCTCAAGGGATTCCAGATTGGCTCATCATAGATGATGGTCGAGGATGAGGAGACGATAATGCCGATAAAGGAGGTAACAGCAAAGCCTAGTGGGATAGTGAAAAGTTGCGACCAGAGGGCATCCTTAGGTTTGCGCGCGAACCGAGTAAAATCGCTATCATTAACGACCAACGTTGCGAAATTAGCAATGGAAGACATGACGCCGTTGACGAATTGCCATCCGAGCTTGCTCCCGTGAATGGTGTTGGGCTGTCTAATAATAGGACCAACACCACCGGCTCGGACACAAGCCCAGACGAGAAATGCGATGCCCGCAACAGGCACAAAATAGGCTTTGACGGTAAACAAATGGCGAACCTTGTGTACTGGGAACCACAAAGCCGGCAAAGAACAAACCCAGAATATGATGAAGGAAACATATTCCGGCGTGTTGGTGGCACTGGTGCCAAAGTTCCCCGGCATTTTCGTGCTATCCCATGATTTCCAGATGGAGCGAATCATCAGGTAGACGCAGTTGCCACCAATATAGGACTGAACACCATACCAAATGCATGCTGAGTAAAAGAGGAAGAAAGCGGCGACGTCAGCAAGTAGGGCTCAAACAGTGATGCAGGAATTCTAGAAACCTTCTTTGAATTTTGTTTTACTTACCCATAGCAGCACGATTGAAGACTGGCCACAAACTACCCCAGATGCCAAAAGAAGCTCGGCCAATGACTGGAAATCCAATATGGTATGTGGCTCCGATTCGACCAGTTATAACAATAAAGCAGGCGGAAATTGAGTATCCGAGCCAGACACATATCCATGCCTGCCACCAGGATAGACCAGCAATAATCATAGAAGACGAAATCATCCATGTGTTGATATTAAACGAGTCCGCAATCCAAAATGCAACAAAATTCCAAGGGCCCCATTGCCGGCGCTGCTTCTCAACGGGCTTCAGGTCATGATTGACAAGCTAGGAGCACTGTTAGTATCGTCTATCGCGTGTCTCATCCTATATGGTTCCCAATCTTGTCTCGTCTTTTTCATGATTTTTCCAAGACACGGTATGAGAGAGGGTTAGGTATGAGACGGAAGAGCAAAAAAAAAAAAAAAAAAAAAAAAAAAAAAAAAAAAAAAACAAGGACCGCACCATCAGTTGCGTAGTCGTCAGGCCAGGCTCGGCCTCAACGGCCAGCTTGTCAGCCACGTATCTAAGCCTTTGTCGCAACTCCATTGTTGATGGCCGGTGGTGATGAACTTTTTCTTTTCGAAAACTCCAAAGTTCAATTTCGACGGAGGTTGGGCAAAAGATTTATTTATATATATAAATTGATCACAATATATCGACCAACGGAATGATCGACGCACAAATGACGTTGAAAACCCAGAATTTTCCACAAGATGGAGGGTGGCAGACGTCGTTTGTGGGTATCGAGGACGCCGACGATCCACCAGTGTGAGGGACGAACCAAAGTAAATTGAGTAAGTGATCTCTTACTATGTTGTGCTCATGCTCATTTATGCATGGAAGCTGATAGTAGAGATTGAGTGACCCCCTTGTACCTTGCGATCGGTACGGCGTCGTCAGAGGCTTGAACTCAACAACTGGGGGGCGCAAGAACGGAAGAAGCCAGAGACTTTATCTCATTTCCTCTTCCGGCAGATGAGAACAAGGTAGCGAAGTCGTATCTCAGATAGAAGAAATAAATGGGGGGATTAATGTTGCATAGCTGATATGCTGATATGCTAACCCCAATGCTTTTCGTCCCCTATCAGCGGACGCCTCTTTTTTTTTTTTTTCCTGCTAAAAGTATGGAGTAGGCATGGATTATCTCTCCCCTGCCACAGGACAGGCCCTTGAAATCCTAACAAAGCTTTCATCGTCTTCTAAGAAGAGGAGGCCCAGGTCGGATGACTCTCTCTGCAATTGGGTGGTGATACGTGATAAGTGATAAGCTAGAAGATGGTCCGAGTGGCAGATAGCCAGCGGGACAGGGATTAAGACAGCTAGGCATGGCTTAGTGTGGAGGGGACCCCGCCATCTCGCCAAACGATTACTCGATCTCATCAAGTCAAGAGTACGGAGTAGTTGGGTGAAGGCTGACAGCTTTGTGTTCCACGGCCGATAAATGTAAGCAGCATCGGCCGAAAATGACTCGTTATCTGCTATCTTGTTATCTGCTATCTACTATCTCTAGGTCCCTAAGAGATGGCTACTACTAGAGATACATAATGTTCGGAACTAGATAGAGGCAAGTTGGATACGACTAAGAAGTCTGATGATAGCGTGAAGCCAGATTTGAGTCATGAGGCGATGATGATTGTTCGTTGAATGCCCAAAGAAATGTAAGAGAATCTCTTCGCCCGAATGTTTCATATGTATCAAAGCGATCAGCACTTTGAGATTCGTCTAAGACAAACCATCCACAAAGACTCTAGGCCCTGCAGTCTGCAGCAAGCATTACAGCGTACAGTAAAAAGAACCGGCAAATATTCAGAGGCTTCGAAAACACCTAGATATTAAGAAGTTAGAAGATTAAAGTAGGGCTAAATATCAGATATTCATCCATGCATTTTTATCAATTCCTAATAAATGATAATGAGAGGGCACTAATACACGAACTGCCAGCTTCAGCAGCCACCTTTTCCCGCACCAGTCTGCGTATCAAGGAATTGCTCTACTGTTACACACGTTCTCGTCAATGATGCACCGACTATTGTGTGTTTGAGCAAGACAAACTGTCACCAATAGCTATTAGATTGAAGTGATTCATTCGCGCCTCCCAACATTTAGCATTATCTGATCGAGGCCGCAATGACAAGAGGTTGTGGCCTACCCTAGAACTGGCAAATCAATGAAAGCTGATCAAGTATATAATCGCATACTAGTGTATTTTCTGATGTATTTGATGAGGGAAGCTACCTTCATATAAGATAAAGTACATGTATTAGCTAATACGCGCATACATTATCGGGATTTTGCCTCTTATCGCAGCTTTTTCAGCACAACTTGTTCGTTGCCAGCCAACCAAAGACGCGTTGCTAGTCACCAGCCCACTTTTTTGTTTTCATCCCCCACCATCTCCCCTCCTATCTACAATTTTTGGAAGCAAAGCATCTCTCCTTGCAAGGCTGCTTTTGGAATAGACGAAGCTCTACCGAAAAAAACAAAATATATTGGACGACATATATATATACTTTGTGCCGGAATCGCTAGTCCTAAGCATAACCGAAGCCCAATATGGAGGACCAGTTGGTGCAGCTCCTCGCCAACACTCAGCTACCTGACCAGGGACCCCGCCAAGCTGCTGAAATCGAGATAAAGCGAGCTCAGACGAATCCCGCATTTCCTATATCTCTCGCTCGCATCGGCGCTCATTCTTCCATCGATACTGGCGTTCGACAGTCTGCTCTAAGTACTCTACGGTTGTTCATTGAGAAGAATTGGGCCATCGAGGAACTCGGCGATGAACCTCAGATCCCCATCTCTGATGAAGCAAGAGCCATTCTAAAGCAGACCCTGTTGGAGGTTTCTTTGAATCCCGAGGACGATAGAAAGGTCAAGATCGCAGCTAGGTACGGATATATAATTATATTAAACTTTAAACCGAACTATCAGCGCGAAAGCTCCATGAGAAATAAGAGCTACGTTGCGGGCTTCAAAAAGAAACAAACTGATTCTCATTCTTAGTTATGCCATTGGCAAGGTTGCCATTCACGACTTCCCCGATCAATGGCCCAGTCTACTTCCTACTGTGCTCGGTGTTATTCCGACGGGCAATGATTCTCAGCTCCACGGAGCTTTGAGGGTCCTAAGCGATCTGGTTGACGAAAGCTTGAGCGAGGAACAATTCTTTTCCATGGCCCAAGATATTGCCAAATCATTAACCGAGGTTGCGCTAAATGAGAACCGAAAGCCAATGCTACGAGCGCTTGCCATCTCCGTCTTCCGAGGCTGTTTTGATCTAATGTACATGGTCAAGGACGATCACAACAAAGAGGTCAAGTCTTTTGCAGAAGAGCTATTGACGCAATGGAATCCTTTCTTTGTGGCAGTTCTAAAAGGTCGTCTGCCAGAAGCCGACTCTAGTTCTGGTGCACAACCTGAGAACTGGAATAGCATCATTGCTCTCAAACTACAAGTTGTCAAAACCCTTCTTCGAGTTCGCCGAGTTTTCCCCAATCTCCTTCTTCCTCAAAGTACCACCTTCTTTACTGCCGTGTGGGAAGAGCTTAGCATAATGCAGGCCGCATACGAGCAACTCTATATCAGAGATGAGGTGCAGTCCCGATTGGAAGACTCGGATAACCTACCATATACCCTCGACCTCCTCATTCTAGAAGAGCTTGATTTCCTCAACCAATGCTTCCGTGCACCGCCTGTCCAAGCGGAACTTGATAGCCACCTCCAGGCCCATGCCTCTGGCCACGAAGTCCCATGGATGATGGATCTCATGAAAATGCTTGTCGGCTATTCCCGTGTGACTCGGGAGGAGCAGGAACTCTGGGATTTTGACTGCTCTTTATATTTGGCGGAGGAGACCTCGGTGACGGCTAATTATACTGCACGTACTGCCGCCGGCGATTTGCTCATCAAGATGGGAGAGTGGTTCAATGAAAAGACAGTCGACGGCCTGTTTGGACACACTAAGACTCTATTCCCAGGTGAGGGCCCTGCGGCTTGGAGAAGCCAAGAGGCAGCCTTATACTTGTTCGTTATGCTTGTCAGCGACTTCCAGGATTTGAGCAAGCCAATTCCTGACCCAGTTGCAAGTGCATATCTAGAGCTCGTTGACTTTGCTATTAACCCATCTGAGCAGCCACTGTTACGTGCTCGGGGATACCTGGTAGCTGGTATTCTTGGTCGCTCATTTCAACCGCCGGCCAGTCTCTTGGATCGCGTTATCCACTCCATCACTAACGAGGAGTCGGAGGTTGTGCAGGTTGCATGCATCAAGGCCATTGAGGGCTTGGTCAACTCTGGAAGAGTGACATCTGACCGTCAGATACAGATCATCACCTCCATACAAGCTTACATGAATAACAAGGATCCCGAGGAGCTAGAAGAAGCTGACGAGCTCCTCGTTACTCTGACAGAGTCCCTCAGAGCCACCATCGGATTAGATTCTCAGATTGCTATCTCTAGCGAAGTGCCATCTGTCGATCTTCTTTTCTTGTTGGCGAAACTAGGTGCAAGTAACTTTCAGGTTACCATGCTTGTTACAGAGGGCTTCGAAGAAATTGTGGATAGTCTACCAGATGCCTCTTCATATACTGCTTTGTGCGCACGCATTTTGCCAACGTTGACCGGTGCTTTTGACGTGGCGAGCCTTACAGAGGATAACCCTCTTGTGACTGTGAGTTCAGCGGCTGATTTCCCAACCAAACCACTACAGTTATGTACCAGCTTCTCTAACAATGGATGAACAATAGGTTGCGACCGAGCTGCTGGTCGTTTTGGCAGAGCATGGCTCAGAACCCCTCCCGGACGGCTTTGTGGCCGCTGTGCTTCCCAAACTTAATCGCCTGCTTATGGAATCAAGTGAGGGCGATGTTTTGCGACCTGGGTGTGAGGCAGTCAAATGGATTTTGGTGCACGACCATCAGCAAGTCTTCAACTGGCATGATTCAAACGGCCGATCTGGTTTGGAGGTCTGCCTACACATCATCGATCGACTGTTAGGTCCTTCTATCGAAGATAACGCTGCTTCTGAAGTAGGGGGATTGGCTGCTGAACTAGTAGAGAAAGCTGGACAAGAGCGTCTGGGACCATTTTTACCACAGCTTTTGCAAGCCGTTGCTAACCGATTAGTCACTGCGCAAGCTGCCGCCTTCATTCAATCTCTCATTATTGTCTTTGCCCGACTTTCTCTCGCCGGCGCGCATGATGTGGTTGAGTTTCTCAGCCAGATCCAAATCAACGGAGAGAGTGGCCTCCAAGTTGTCTTGGCCAAGTGGCTCGAGAACTCCATCAGCTTTGCTGGCTATGACGAGATTCGACAAAAGTTCGTTATAGAAGTCTTCACCTAGACCCCCCCCTCCACCCTCTCTAAACTCATATTTGGCTGATGGGAAATTGCTAACTTATTGATAGCGTTATTGCGTTGTCCAAAATATACTCCCTTAATGACGCTCGGCTAGCACAGACATCCGTAAAGGGCGATTTAATCGTTGGCGCTGATGATGGAATGATCAAAACTCGATCCCGCGCGAAGAAGAGTACGTCAAGCGGTATCTACAATATTCCCAGTACGGCTGCTATTCTGGACCGACTATATCGCGAATACATACGTGAAGATCAAGACACTAATACATCAACCAAACCAATAGACCCCGATAAATACACCATTATCCCTGCTACTCTCAAGATCGTCAAGGTCTTAATTGAAGAGCTGGTATCCGCGTCGGGTGCCCGAGCCGCAGCGAATGCCGCTGCTGCTGCTGTGGCCACTGCTGATTTTGACGACGAAGATAACGATGACGAAGGCTGGGAAGACGATGATGACACGCTTGATCTTAGTCTGGGCGCTACCAAGGCTGACCTCATGTCATTTGGCATGGATGGAGGCTCGCGACAACGAGATGATGAGACCCAAGCATATCTTACCGAGTTTTTCATCCGCTGCGGCCGAGAGAACGTTGGAAATTTCCAAGAATGGTACAACATGTTGACGAGTGACGAGCAGGCGAAACTGAACCAAGTGGCCAATGCCGCAGGCCAGTAGGAGGGTTTTGCAGTATCAGAAATGACTTTGCTACGGCAAAGAGTTACAAAAGTGTCAGTTCGCGAAAAATCATTACGGAAGATGACTCCTTGAAGGATTAGGGGTAAGCGATAAGCACCAGAAAGATTAAATTTTTTTTTTTTTTTTCATAAAAAAAAAGTCAAGGAGAGAGGGGACTTGGTTGACTGTCTTGGATGAAAAAAGAAAAAAGAAGTTGTTAAAGCATGAAGACAGAAAATAAAAGGAAAGAAAACAAAAAAAAGCTTAGGTCACGATTGATATGAAAAGCATTACGATGGTAGAGTGATATGGGTGGCGGTGATAGATACCTTGGTAGCATAGAGGATAAGATATATCCAAGTCATTGCAGTTCTATAAGGGTGAAGCTGGTGATACAGGTGTCCAGTACCTAGCTAGGTATGTAAAAGAACTTGAAATTTCCTATTCATTGGTGATTTAAAGACCTCGCTGGGTTCATACTAACGTTACATAACTCGTACATGAACGCATATCAGAAGCTACTCAAACTAACATACATACATATTCCACAACACTTGGTAGGCATCATCATAATAAAAAAAATTCCGGCTCTTTTAGATAATATCACCTCCACCAAAACCACCAAAGCCACTACCAAAAGGCCCTCCGCCTGTACCATTCCCACCGCCTCTTCTTCCAGGTCCAGGAAACCTCGGCGCACCACCAGGACCGACAGGATCCCATCTAGCTCCCGGAGGTGCTTGCGAGTTGTAGCCATAGTCAGATGGGTCAGTTCCTCCCCAGCCGCCTTCACCAGTGAAGAGCGGATCGTCGAATGTCGGGTGCATTCCTGAGAAGCCACCGGGACGAGGAAGACCTCCACCTATGAATGAGCCTCTTAGTGGGTCGTGGGGACCAAGGCCAGGAGGATTAAGGTCATCATGACCGATATTGGGGTATCTTAAACCTCCCGGACGGCCAGGCGGAGCATTAATTTCGTGTTCATCTTCAAAATCCGGGGGTGGAAAGTCGCCAGGTGGTGGTCGGCGACGGGCAGATTCGGGTAACAGCCCAGGCTGTGGATATGGCATATTCGATCCAGGTGTTCCTGTAGGTCTGAAAGCAGCCAAGGGGTCACCACGTGCTTGCTGTGCGCGTCGTTCATCTGTTGCGGCGGCATCGGCTTCTCTGGCTTCAGGGTCTTCAGTCTCAACGTAGCCTTCCTTTTGAAGTTTTGGGATCAACTTTTGCACAATCTTGACTCTTGTATCTTGTAGTATTCTCTCGATAGCTTGGTCTGAAACAAAGAGCTTCTTCAATTTCTCCGGTAAATCGCTCCTATCCTCATTTCCATTGGCATCGATGGTGATGCGCACAGGTAGGTTTTTAGCTTCTACGATATCACGGACCGTGTACTCGAATCGGTGAATGCTCTCGGCACCAACAGCGAGACCCCGGACTTCAACTTTTGATCCCATGCGATCGATGCGAACGACAAAGGTCATGGAGGATTGTTTATGCTTGTAGACGAAGGAAAGCGAGCCGAATCCATTGTTCCATTGTGGTGGTAGGCGGGGAGCGAGAGTTGCACATTCTGCTGCATGGGGTATTAGGTCTTTGAATCTATGGGTTCATCTTTGAATGGAATGTGAAACATACGGATGAGCTTGTCCTCGTCAAAGCCGCATAGCCTGAAATCAAGAGAGGCGAGATACGCATGTACGAGCAGCGCGATGGCTTCGTATGAACTCGCTAGGTCTGATGAATCGTCGCCCGTTTGATGTGTGGGCAAGGCCTCTGCCATGGCCCGCAGGACGGCATCTGTGTTTAGAGGAGGGGCATCTGCCATGACGATGAGTGATGCGATATTTCGAGATGGAGATGGAAGCAGAAGTATATTATTGTTTTTATAAGCTAGTAGCTGCAGTTACAGGCATGTAGATACTAGATATGTTGTATATGGTGGAGGTTGGAGGTTGGAGGTTTGAGGTTGGAGGTTGGAGAAGGCGAGATGCGTCATTGCCACTGCTGCCTTTGTTTCCCACATTCAGCCCTATGGGTGGGGAAGCTTTAGTGAACATATGGAGTATCCGGGGGCTTTACCAGTAGTATTGTGTACTCTGTACGCTCGTGTAATTACAGTATAAAAGGATGGTACTAGATACACATCACATGACTTCGTGTCTGGTGCATTTCCACTTAACACGAACACGAACACGTTCTTCACCCTGGCAAAACCACCAAAAAGCCAACCATCACGACAATATTTGGGCTTCTTTGTCCTACGATGTCAACATCAACATCAGTGCCACTGCCACTGCCACTACCGCCACATCAACCTCAGCAACTGGATCCTCAACAACATCAACCACATCAATCTCATCAACCTCATCAACCTCAGCAACAGCAACCTCAGCATCCTCAGCATCCTCAGCAACAGCAACAGCAACAACAAACCGGTCTTTCTCTCCCCCTCCGCGCTGCCAATCCCATCCTCACAGCCTTCACCTCATTCCTCACCATCGCCATCCACTCCCTCCTCTACCACCGCAATCTGTACCCAGCAACATCTTTCCTCACAGCTCGCGCCTACAATCTTCCCGTCCACCAATCCCGCCATCCAGGCGTCTGCTCATGGATCAAAGACGCCATTTCCGCCATCTCAAACCAGCTTCACATAGGCGCGGTCAAGCGTCTCGTCTTTGTCGTCCATGGACCGCCACCACAATCCAACGTTCAAGAGCGCTGGGTTTTTGACGTGGAGAGTTTCCCCGCTTGGGGTACGAGGGAAGATATATTGATGGACATTGATCTAGAAGCAGAAGAAGAACAAGAAGCCGGTGATGAAGGAGCGCCTACTTCTCATCAGCAGGAAGACGAGGAGGAAGATGACTATATAATGTCTGATGTCGACGACGACGACGACGACGACGACGATGATGATGATTCTAGTGCCGACGGGGTAGATGATCTTGTCAATTGGGCGGACATTCATGAGGCGCTGAGAGGAGCGCTTCAAAGACTTGCGTATGCGGCGCAGGGGGTCGGCGCTTTGCCACAGGGATGTACATTCAGCCTTGCGCTTGAGTTACGGCAGGAAACTGAAGCCCCCATAGGTGTAAGAATTTTTCCTTCTTACTCTCCTTTTTCCTTTTAAACAATTGCTGACATTCTTGCAGCATCCCCAACCTTGGATCCCGTCCGAGCCTCATCTCCAGCCTCCTACAAAGAGAAAGCCATATCAAGGAAAATCCCTCAGAGGAGCTACCACTAAACCTATCCGCTCCGTGAGAGCAGACCCCTTATTCTTCGAGTGTTGGTTTGAGCAAGGCGTTGCAGACTCAGATATTGTAAAACCTAATGATGGACCTTCTTCTTCAACTAATCCTTCGTCAGAAAGCATTGCCCATTGACAAAAAAAAAATCGTGTTGCTTCATCATAATCCTTTCATTTTCTTTTTTACTCATCTCGTAATCTACCTTTCCCTATCAATCGCAGGCAGCCAGTTCTAAAAACCCCCATAATTCGTTGGGTCTCAGAAAATATATAACCCCCCCAAATCCAAATAAGACAGAAACCGCCGAGACTCCCGCTCCGCTCCCCTCCTGCTCGCCCTATTCCCCCTCCCACCAACCCCTTTAATATCAGAAAAGCCTTCTCTGCGGAATAGTATACAGCAGTTTCCATCATCGCCAATTGTTCTAATACAAAAACACAAGCAAAATAGAAAAATAAAATAAAAATAAAACAATAAAAACACCATAAAACAAGAAAAGAAGAAGAAGAAGAAGAAGAAGAAGAAACAGCCATTAACATGCCATCATCATGCTGCCAACTCATAACCAAAAGCATCGTCAAAAATCCTCTTCACAATAACTTCAAGTTCCACCATCGCCATCGCCATCGCCATCGCCATCGCCATCGCCGCGCTGAGCATCATCATCATCAGGAGCAGTACCACTTATTCCGTCCCCTTTAGCGCCGCCCGCAAGCTTATCATCTCACGCTTTAGTCGCGCGTTCTCCTTCTTCGTCTTTGCCAGTTCTTCTCCCTGTGTTTTCAACTTGACAATTAGCTCTTCTTTATCTTCCTTGCCTTTGCCCTTGAGCGCCTTGACAATCTTAGCGAGCTCGGTGTTGAATCGCTCATATAGCAATTCGTTCTCTGCCACAGCCTCTTTGTGTAGCTGATCAATTGAGCGCATCTTTGATTCTGTCGTTTTGAGAGTAATCTCTACGTCTCGCTGAAGTTCATCCTGCTTATCTCGAAGTTCCTGCAGCAGCGCCGGCATCCGATCTTCCAACGATGCCACCGAAGAAGCTAACCGCCGCAAATCGACTGTTTGAGATCCGGACAAGGTACCACTATTCACTCGTGCCATCTCCTCGCCAATCTTAAACAGCTCTGACTGCAGTGCTGCATCCGCCTCGCCAACAGCAGTCTTTTCCGTCTGCAGTCTCTCCCGCAGCCTCTGGGGAGATTGAAGGCGGAGTTTCTGCGCTCCGGTTCGCGTAGGGCTACCAGATGGTCGGCTCGGTGACTCCCCAGATGAACTTCCCGGCCGTATTACCTTGGCTGGTAATAACTGTGGGATGTTTGACGACGACAGTGTTTTGCTGTGTGTAGGCTTTGGCCTCCCGGACCCTGGATCTCGTCTGGTTGGCGATTCCGCTCGGATTGCTGACTCCAACTTTGCTTGTAATTCCTTGATAGGTGACCCCGATTTCATGCGAATACTACTGTATATATCTGAAGTGGCGATATTTTCCTTCTGCCGAGGTGATCTGACGAGCTGTGATGACGTGGGGCTGATGGGTATTTTCGAGGGAGGCAGTGTCTTGGGACTAGCATTGACCTTCTCCGACGTTCCCTTTGTTGTTTGCAGAGGCTGGACCGTATCGTTTGTTGCTCCTCCTTTATCTCCTTCTCCTCCGCCTTCGTCTTCCTCTTCAATGCTAGCAGTTTCCAGCAGCGATTTGAGATCTGACAAGGAGCTTCTCCTCTGATTCCTCCTGGGCGATCTAGGAACCGGCGGCTCATAGGCAGGCTCACCGATCGTATCGAGCGGATACTCCATACGATGAGAGCTGGTCGGTCTTAGCTCCTCAAAGGCACTAGCAACGTGAGGCCTATCTCCGGATCCAGGTCTACCCAACGTATATCTCTTCTGGATGTTATTGTCATCTATAGACTTTTGGCGCAAGGCCTGCTGCATTGTCGCCCTAGACATGCTCGCACTCTCGCCTGTGGCCGGATGCCGGTGCTTACCGAGACTTCGCCAAACAGAGCCGCGCTCCTCCTTGGAGTTTTGCCGAAGCAGCATGTCGAAGCCAAATTTGCGGCGCAGTGACGACGTATTGGAAGTCACAGATCCTTGATGAGATCTGTTACCGGTACTACGTGCGTGGAACGATTCGATCAGAGCCAAGTCGGCCAAACTAAAGCCGGTAAAAGTAGGCTCTCCGAATATCCTATCGCAGTCATCGACCAGGCGATCTAGAAGGTTGATATAATTCGCCGCCGTCCCATCGGTAACCAACATCTCTGCAAACGCCAAGGTCAGGGCACCACGATCACTGTCATTGCTGCAGCCATCTAATAGGTCGGCTAACAGCTTGATTAGCGCCGTGAACGCTCTTCGATTTTGCGGAGCCAACTCCTTGAACAAGAAGTTGACAAAGTCGGCAAACTCTCCCGGGACTCTCTTATTGGCTCGCTCTTGCAGAGTATCCAACATCTTGATCGTCGTTACTGGCCCTATCTGTTCGGACCAGGCAAAGTGGAGAAAATTCTCAAATGCCGTGAAGATGACTTCGGTTCCAACGTCGTTGGCCACTTCCACCTCGAATGGATTCTCAATTAGTCTATTATATAAATCATTCACCAATAATTCGTCAGCCATCGCGCGATGCAACAGCGTCCTGCCATGGATGGATCCCTTTCGGCATTGAAGAGCCGTTGTGAATGCCTCAAACGTCTGCTCCAACCGCACAAGAGGGTTCTCCGGCATGGTTTCCTCCAACGGTCGACGCCCGCTATCCTTGCCCCTGATGGAGCCGTACATGGAGTGATGGCTGTCCGCCCGGTGGAGAGAAGCCTGATGCTGAGGTTTAGCTTCGGAGAGAGTAGTCTCGGAAGCGTTGTTTGAACCACTACTCCATAAACTGGTGAAGAGCTTAACAGGAGACGCCGCTAAAAAGGACCGAGTCTTTTCCGCACGGTTGGAGAGACACAAAGTCCGTAGCATCTTGGAGTTGTATGAAACCATGGGAGCCGTAAGATTTCGGTTAGAAACATTGAATTGAACGCTAAGCAGTTGCATTACTAGAATGATGAATTCGGTTAGAAAAAAAAAAAAAACTGTGTTATTGACAAAGGGGGTGAAAAAAAAGAAAAGAAAAGAAAAGAAACTTACTTCGTCTTGACATGGTTGGAAGAAAATCTTCCAGAGCTACATCATCCTGGTACTGCTTCCCATTAAGGCCAACGGTGAGAAGAGAAATCCTCTTCATGTTTTTGCTCGTCACATTAATGACAACCTCAACACCATAATGTCCGACTGGAGCACCCTTAGTCCCCTTCTCATGGTCGACCACTACCCGAATGAAAGCCGGTTCCCGTCGGCCTTCGATGAGCTGATCGGCTCCCTCTTGAAATATCGCGGCGTGCAGTCCTAGATTATTTTCGGGCATCCGAACAGAGCGCAAAGTCCACCGAGCGTCTTCTCTCTCCGTCTCGGAGAATCGAGCCTCGATCCTAGCCTTGACCACATCTTCGCTCCATTTCGCAGCTTTGCCTTCAAAGGCCTCCTGCAGCAGGAAACACCTTGATGTGATGGATTTACTGACTTTGTATTCACCTGAAGTGTGCGCGCCCTTCATCTCTTGACTAGACGTCATCCAGACGAAGTGGCCATCTACCGATTCCGTAAAGCGAACATCCGAAAGGTGATGCCATCCCGTGAAAATAAACTCATACACTCCAGGACCGCCAGCAGCATTCGTCATCGATATAAGCAGCTCCGCCGCTGAGGGCTTATCTATTTCGCGCAGTAAATCTCGCCCTGTCATGTTATTTTCACCCGACTTTCTCAACATGACTATACAGTCGGAGAATAAGAGGAAAATGCCGGCGTCGTCGGAGTCGACAGTTGACTGATACGGCGGTGACAGTTCCAAAAAGTCAGCAGCCAAGATGAGGCGTCCCTGTGGCTCAAGGTCCGCAGGCCACGACTCAACCATATTTCGAAGTCGATTAGCGGTATGGGGTTTGTCCGGCAGGGGATCATCCATTGAGCAGATGTTGGTGATGATGTCTCGCGCCTTGAGCATGGGTTGCAATGCCGGGTGCGTAATGGGTAGCGAACCGATGATCTGATCAATGAGCAAGCTGTACCGCGGCAACCTCTGTACGGGCTCAATGAGGAGCGAGCGAATGGTTTGTTCACCAGCGTGGCTCACCCGTTGGCGGAAACTTGACTGCTGATCTAGGAATGAATTCAGCAGCGTCGGGAAATGCTGGCTTGCCTTGATGTAGTCTTGATAGCATTGTGTAAACTTGGGAAACCACTCGAGGAATAATTTGGCCATGGCCAAAGCACCGAGCGGATCCTTGGTCCGGGCGGGATTCCCTGCTCTTGTTGATGATGAAAGATTCATCGTCGGCGTCTCCATATCCTTGGCAGCATCTTCCTCCGTCTCATCCATTATCCTGCGCAATTCCTCTACAAAAGCGGAATTGACTTGCAAAATGCCATCTGATGATTTGGGGAACAACTTCTCCAGCTCCTCTTCAGATGGGCTAAGGCTTTCGGCTGATCGCTTTTTTGCGTTTTGTCGAAAGTCGTTGGCCACGGTCTTTACCAGTTCTTGCACCTTGAGGACATAACGCTCCTCCGTATCGACGAGTTCGCCCATCTTCATCCGCAGGTCAATCTTCTGATCCTTGGTGAATGTTTTATTTCGGTTCAAAGGCGTAGGCTTGGAAGGCGCGCGTCTTAGCTTGCTCGTGGGCAGAAAGACTGGCTCCCCAAACAGCTTAACCAGCGGTGTATAACTCCCATATTGGCGCAGCGTTGGATCCATAATATCATCTTCATCGTCGGGCATGTCTTCGGCGTCGGCAGGCAGCAACGGCACAATAGATCCAGGCGGTAGAATGAAGTCAATATCGACATTGCTCACATGCTGGGTCTGGAGAGCCTCTTCGAGTGTGGCTACAACCTCCGTGGTGTTTTCGCTCCTAACCATCTCTTTGACCAAATCGGCGGCATGCTGCTCGCTAAACAGCACTGGCGCACTACCAGGCCGCTTCCCTTTAGGAGGATACGTGGCCTTGAGATGGGCCTTTGCATTTTCAGGTAGCTCTGTAAAGTATCGAAAGAGGCCAAAGGCTAGGCCGCGATAAACCTCGTCGCCTTGAAACTCTCTCGGTAGGTGATTGACGACGCTATAGAAGGGCGAGCTCGGCGAAATGGTAATGCGCGGAAAGGATTGAAAGCCGGCGGGTGTGAAGACGTGGACCTGTACTCGAGAGCTGTTAAGGGTATAGTTGGCCGTGGTGGAAGGCCCATGGAAGATGAGGATGGGTAGATTGCCGAGTAAAGGGTCAGCGGCGTGGTAGAGAGCAATGTGCTCGGGCGAGAGCGCCAACTCGTCCGTAACACGCACCATGGTTTCGTGTTTGTCAATGGGCGACGCTCATAGCCCAACCAGTCGAGGAGGAAGAGGAAGAGGAAGAGGAAGAGGAAGAAGAGGGTGGTGGTGGGGGGGGGGATTGTAGAAATCGATTCAGTCCTGCTTTGCCTCTGGTTTATTTTCCCCCCTTTGAGCAAATGCAAAGATGACCCAGCTTTTTCGTCTTGCTTTTCTTTTTATTGACTTTGACTTTGAATTTATCTCTATTTCTTGTCTTTGTTGTTGTCTTTCTGTGTCTCGTTCGCTCGCTTTGTTGGCTAGTAGTCTTGCTTCGCTCGCTAGCTGTCCAGGCTACTGCGTCGATGATTTCGCCAGCAAAAGAAGAGAAGCGGATGCGGGATGGAAGATCCGTGTCTGTCTTTCATCCACTCACACACACACAATAGCGACAAACCCCAAAAAAACGCGGCCCAGAAAGAGTCAAGACTGCTTTTGTTTTCTTTGCATGGGATAGGGAGGGGTGGGATAAGATGGAGATGGAACAAAGTGGGCCTATAGGCTATATTTATTTAGGTCCCGTCAACAAAGTAAACATACTAGTAGCAGCAGCAGTAGTAGCAGCAGTAGTAGCAGCAGCAGTAGTAGCAGCAGCAGTAGCAGTAATACGAGTATCGCGTCTGACGAGCCCTTTTTTTAGAGCTACCAGTACGGAGTAAGTTATAGCTTGATTATAGCTCTCTCTTTTTTTTTCTTTTCTTCTTTCTTTTTGTGGCTTGTTGCCAAACCAATATTGAAAGTTTCGGGTCGACGGATAGTGCCCGTTAGTTTCAGCTTCGGTGGTTACCCGTAGAGTTTCGGAATTTTGTGTGTTTGCGTTAAAGAAAACAAAGAAGCAAAAAGAAAAAGAAAAAAGAAAAAAAAAAACCTTCCAGAAGAGTTTTTCTCTCGTCTAGCCACGAGGGTTAGTTATCCCCTGGCACCCCCAGTCATGCAATTATAAACGAGAAATAAGATGAGTAAAAAAAATAGAATAAAATCAAATAAAATAAAATAAAAAGAAGAAAATGAGATTAAATCATGAACTTTGCACAGAGTGAGTACATAGCAGTAGTGGTAGTAAGTAGTATTAACAGTAGCAAACAAGTAGTATTAGAGGGTACTGTAAAAGCAAAGAAAATGAAAGCGAGCTGGAGATTCTCTTCGGGGGGTCCCCTGTGGCTTCGAAAATAGATACCGCTCTCGGAAGTTTTAGCACCCAGACAAACTACGAGTACCTAGGCCTAGTAGGTAGGTATACTTAGGTACGTACTTGGAAGATTTGCTCAGAAGGGGGAGGGGCTTGTAGGTAAGGGGGGTCCCCTAAAGGCTTTCAATCTTAGGCTCCTAAAACACCCCCTAGCAACCAGACCAGCTAACTAATTTTAGGTACCCTTAAGGTAATTAATAGTAACAAGCGCCAAACTCGGTGCCCCCGCCCGTACTGTAGGCGTGACTTATACTTGTATGAGTACTTGTAGATGCAAAGCTCCCTTAAAAGACCCCGCTATAAAACGCATTGGATCGCAAAATATGAGGGGCAAAAGAAGCCCAAGCTCTTTCAAGGCCGCTCTCAATTTCCATTAATGCCGCTATGTCAATGTCCACTACGGAGTACCTACAGCTAGAACCTCAATTGTACTGAGTACAGAGCAGAACCCCACCAGTTGTTCATTAGCTATCCAGCACCCCTACGTTATGACAGCAGCAAAGCAGATACTTAGACCTACCTAGTATGAAGCTTCTTCTTAGTATTGAGAAATAGGTAGCCAGCTGTGCCATCTTTTTTGATAGCTATATATATTTTTTTATATAGTTGGCATATGTATATCTCCTCCTTTCTTTGTTCTTTTTACTTTAATTCATTTCATTTCCAAGCGAAATGTTTTAGAAATTCCTCTTGGAACTGAAGTATCTTGCAGTAATTCCCTCCCTTATGGCAGTTCCTGTATGACGTCTATGCCTCCAACTACCCATTCATTGGCTACCAAGTACCTACCTACTCGTTACCTTACCTACCTACGTAGGTACGTACCTCTGACTTCTTCTTTTCTTATCCTCCATATTTCAGCCTCAATCTTCATTCAACTTTTAACTACATACGGTGCCCACGATATCATCATCAGCATCATCAGCATCATCAGCATCAAAAATATCACAAAAATTCTCACCCTACAGTCATCAAAAGTTAGAAAAAAAAAAAAAAAAAAAAAAAAAAAAAAAAAAAAAAAAAAAAAAAAAAAAAAAAAAAAAAAAAAAAAAAAAAAAAAAAAAAAAAAAAAAAAAAAAAAAAAAAAAAAAAAAAAAAAAAAAAAAAAAAAAAAAAAAAAAAAAAAAAAAGACATGTCTAGCCCTCAAACATCCGGAATCCCTCTCCACCACAAACCAGACGACATCGGCTACCGTCTCATTGAGCTTCCTCCCGAAGTGGAAGCTCTCCTCGAATCTGACAATGCTCCAGTGTAAATATATCCATCCATCCATCCATCCATTCATCCTTTCCTCAAAATGAAAAAAAAAATCATTTTAAAATCTCTAAGAATAAAGAATTTCACCAATATCATATGTTGACTTATTATGGGGGCCCGTTTTCCCGTTACTCCCCCCAAAATCAGTCTCACTCTAGACTCTTCCGAGACTTCGGCTTTACTCAAGACTCCCGACAGGACCTACTCTCTCCGCCAAAAGAATACTTCCAACTCCATCTTTATTCTCTCTCCTTTCGCCTCCTCTACTGCTTCTTCAGAGCAAGGTCTAGCTGCCATTTCCACCATTCGCGAAACCGTCGAGCTCGAGCTTGTGCCTCAAGATGCTGCTCCAAGTGGCCAGCTCAAGAACACCGGCAGCAGGGGTAAATGGCACGAAAGGTTTGGCAAAGGGCGATAGTTTAGAAAGGGAGAGGGAAAGGCGCAATCAGCAAGAATGAGCATCTCGCTTGTCAAGTCTATTCTACCTTATACGACGTACATGTAGTCACCTAATAAGAGTCCCGTCTTCCTCAATGGAAAAAAATACAAACATACAATTGGCATCAGTAAACCTGCGCTATGAAGAAACTTGTTTGCCTCAACGCCAATCGAAAAGAATCCCAGCTTCATCATAAACTGTCTCAACCCTTAAGCGCTTTAACCCATCTTAAAAGATTACATCAACAAATCAACCTGCCTTTGATGACTCCAATGAAGATGGGCTACATATACACCTAGGCTCTGAGCAAGAATAGATCCCTTTATGCTCAAGTTGAGGCCCTGCCTTCTGAGATATAGCATATCTAGTGGACAGTCGTGCCATCTTGAAAGTTATCAGCTACAGGGAGCCGACCTACTGCTGGCCATTGCCAAATTCTGGACCTTGGTTTCCTGGACCGTTAAGAGCCGCTATTCTACGCGACCGGCGAAGTCCTTCTCCATTCTCCTGTGTGACAGAAGGTTCAGCTTGCCTCTGTGGAGGCACATGCATCCTATGCTGATATATACCGTGCTGCGGATGCATCCCATACAATGGCTGCATTGGCTGCATTTGTTGCATCGGCTGCATTGGCTGCAATCGCTGCCTTGGTTGCCTTGGTTGCATTTGTGGTATCGGATGCATTGGCGGCATTGGTTGCATCGCCTGCATTGGTAACAATGGCAACGGCAACGCAGCTTGTCTCCCTCTGTCTTCCAGGTTGAGATTTCCAGCATACGCCGCAGCCCTCCTCCTCCCCCTTGCTTCTGCTGCTACTAATGCCTCTTGAAGGTTTTGCTCAGTTAGATCTTGGCGCCGATTGATTTGCGGCGCCTGCATTGCCTCATCGGCCTGTTGCTGCGCACCAGGCCAAGGCGGTACCACATTTTGTCCCATAGCTACACCTTGAGTTGGATACATACCGCCAAAGATGAGGTTGCGATAATCCTGCTGTGCTAAGCCATTCTGGAAAGCGATATAGGGATTATGACGTAGAATCGGGCCATATTGTGGAAGCTGAGCCAAGGGAGCTGGCCAATTCATCTGACCTCCAGCTCCCACAGCTAAATTTGGCGCCACGTCTTGAGCTGCTTCTGGTGCGGCGTCTGGCGCTGCGTTTTGCGTTGCGTTTTGCGCTCTGTTTTGCGCTCTGTTTTGCGCTCTGTTTTGCGCTCTGTTTTGCGCTCTGTTTTGCGCTCTGTTTTGCGCTCCGTTTTGCTCTCCGTTTTGCTCTCCGTTTTGCTCTCCGTTTTGCTCTCCGTTTTGCTCTCCGTTTTGCTCTCCGTTTTGCTCTCCGTTTTGCTCTCCGTTTTGCTCTCCGTTTTGCTCTCCGTTTTGCTCTCCGTTTTGCTCTCCGTTTTGCTCTCCGTTTTGCTCTCCGTTTTGCTCTCCGTTTTGCTCTCCGTTTTGCTCTCCGTTTTGCTCTCCGTTTTGCTCTCCGTTTTGCTCTCCGTTTTGCTCTCCGTTTTGCTCTCCGTTTTGCTCTCCGTTTTGCTCTCCGTTTTGCTCTCCGTTTTGCTCTCCGTTTTGCTCTCCGTTTTGCTCTCCGTTTTGCTCTCCGTTTTGCTCTCCGTTTTGCTCTCCGTTTTGCTCTCCGTTTTGCTCTCCGTTTTGCTCTCCGTTTTGCTCTCCGTTTTGCTCTCCGTTTTGCTCTCCGTTTTGCTCTCCGTTTTGCTCTCCGTTTTGCTCTCCGTTTTGCTCTCCGTTTTGCTCTCCGTTTTGCTCTCCGTTTTGCTCTCCGTTTTGCTCTCCGTTTTGCTCTCCGTTTTGCTCTCCGTTTTGCTCTCCGTTTTGCTCTCCGTTTTGCTCTCCGTTTTGCTCTCCGTTTTGCTCTCCGTTTTGCTCTCCGTTTTGCTCTCCGTTTTGCTCTCCGTTTTGCTCTCCGTTTTGCTCTCCGTTTTGCTCTCCGTTTTGCTCTCTGTTTTGCTCTCTGTTTTGCTCTCTGTTTTGCTCTCCGTTTCGCGCTCCGTTTCGCGCTCCGTTTCGCGCTCCGTTTCGCGCTTCAATTTGCGCTGCGTATTGCGCTGCGTATTGCACTGCGAATTGATGATGGTACATATCCCGTTCAGCTATTCGGCGAAAATACTGGTTAATATCCCACCTGGCCATATCAAGCTCTGGGTTGTCATGGTCTTCGACAACCTCAACATCCCTACCACCATCTGGATTATCATGAGGTGGATCGTGTCGCTCCGGTACACTCGGCAACTGTAGATACTCGGGGTCTATCTCAGGATGCTCATCGGCAATACGCTCGCGCGCTTCTTTTTCAGCAACCTGAATCTCTCGGTGGTGGCGAATATTAGAGTCGTCGAATAAGGGGCAGCGCCCCCCTCTACTTCCACGAGGTGCCCTCTCCTCAAAGTGATTATAGTCACAGGATTTGGAACAAACGTAGCACTGCATATTCCCACAGTCTGCGCGTGAGCAAGTCACCTTGTTGCAACCAATTTCTTTGATAAACGGGGTGCCACCTGGGAATAGAGAGTTAGCAGCTGGAATTTTCTTCCTGAATACGAGACGAATTTTGCCCTACATTTATTGCACTTTCGTATCATGGCCGCTGACATGGCCTCTTCAATTTGTTGCCGTGCAGAAGATCCCCTCTCTTGAACAGCCTCTTCGCATGTAAACGGTATATGTGTTTCCGTCTTGCAGAGTCTGCAGCTCACGATTTCGCATTCTGGATTTTGGCATCTAAATTCCCGGTTTTGCTCCACAGGAAGGCACTCTGCGGCAAATGGGCAGAACGGACATGTTTCGAGGTCTTCTATATTTGCAGTACGCAAGACAGCTTCCTGCTCTATACGATCGAGAGCTTCTGTCAAGCTTTCATCAAGAAATTTGGCACGCTCTTCGTTTGAAAAACTTGCCGGGCAGTTATCAGTAGACAAACATTCCAGCTTATATCGAGAGAGGCCGATCATTGTTTCAGCGTTCTTGCGGGCACATTGCACACAGAAGAACTAATTCATAATCGTGTTAGTTGTCAAACTTTGTTGGGTTTTTTTTGCGCATGATCTCAACTTACATGACGAGCATCATCCGCACAGTGAACCATTTTATCTTGTGGAAATTCCACATAACAGCACTCACAGTCTCGAACAAGACCCTGAGATTTTGCTTTTTCATAGTGCTTCTTCTCAGCCTCTTCTTTAGCCCTTTGATGAAGACGCATCTGACCTTGGAGTGCACAATAGCGCCGAGCAACCAACAGCTCTTCTTGTATCTCTTTTTCTATATCGTTATGCAACGCTCTGTTCCGATTAGCTATAGATAGTTGGTTATCCATTCCACGGCGGACAGCCTCTTCAGGTTGGGCGCGCGGTGTGTCGTTGAGAATCAGATATGCTGGGAATAAAACATTTTTCTTCTGGGTCAGGGTCCGGCGAACATAATCAATGGGGAGATAAGGAAACTCTTCAACGAGCAACTCGACCCTGAAAAATGTCAGCTACTAATTTGTCACAATTCTTACCTGACACCATTATCAGGGTCACTAATTTTATATACCAAGAGGTCTTAAAACAACGTTTGCTAATCCTCTCTCCTTTTTAAAAATCCTCTGCAGTAAGGAGTAAAAAACACTCACATTCTGATCCTTTTCCCCTGTGATGGGCGGTGAGCCCTTCTCACAGCTGCATCATATTTGTGTTCCGTATTCTTCATTTCTTCTTCTAATTCCTCGGTATCGCTTCGTTTTCGCTTGCGAGCCGCTATCTTCTTCTCTCGTCTTGGGTATTTCCACACCTTTTTTTCTTCTTTATCCAAGATGTGAGTAATGATTGCAGCAGTACGGTAATGGTGCCTCTTCGCGACTTCTTCTCGATACTCAGGGCACATATCTGGAAACACTGCCTTAATCTCTTGGAGGCATGTAGCTTTGGTAGCTTCATCAGGAGCCCCGCCATCCTGTGGGACTTCTTTAACGTCCATTTTCAGTTTCCGAAAATACCCAACTATGCTTTGAATTGTTGTTCGGAACCCATTCCAACGGGACGTAGGAGGTGGTGAGTGGTTAGTGCCGGAGTTGTGAACCGATTCGGTCTGCAAGTGCTCTGCATTAGATTCATCTCTCATCTTATCATTCAAGCTATGGCTCTGCCCCATCTTGTCCTGTTCTTCCAAGGTCTTCTTAAGCAGAGTAATGACGATAGTGTAGAAAAGGTCGCTTTCCAATGCTCTTAACCATAAAATAACAATTATGTAGTGAAAAGAACACTTCTGATGCAAATCCTTTGAGCAACGCAGTGGGAAAAAAAAAGCCAATGTATTTATGCATATTCCCAACATAGAAACATGGCGCAGCGAATGCGAAGACAGAGTTGGAGCTAACTGCAACTTCCGCCATAACAAAAACCCCTGCTCAAGGGGCATAGCTGAGCAGCGAGGAAGATATATTATAGATGATTCGAGCATATATATATATAATATATTATATATAATTAGAAAATATATATATATATATATATATATATATATATATGGACGGGATGTAAAGATAACGGCAGAAGAAGAAGTACAACGGACGAAACCGAAACTTACTTGCTATAGGGTGATGCCGAAAATAATATAGGTATATACCAGCCGCTTTTTGCCCACTCTTGTTTGTGATTTAGCGAAAAGTTCCGAACTATAGAAGTATTTTCTATTGAACTCTTTTAGAGAATATGTCTCTATTAAAAACTTGCGTCGTGACTCGTGGATGGTTAGGTAGATAATTAAAGAATTAAATGTTAGAGTAGAGGTATCGCTTCGCTGTTCTCGTGAGAGCATCTATGCCCAACGATTTGGGAGTCCACCAAATCAAACAAAAAGAAGGTCCGCAAGTGATGATGAAATTAAATGAATGAAAAAAGATCAATAAACGACAGTATAGCGATGGCTTCACTCGCAGTCCTCTCTACCTCTCCTCTCACTCTCTCTTTCTCTCACTCTCTCTTTCTCTCTCTCACTCTCTCTCACTCTCTCACTCTCTCTCTCTTATGCGGTCACTCCTACGGGTCGGCAGCAGTCATCGAGATACCTTTGCCGCTTTGAATCTCTCGTTAGCTGAAAGCGCAGGGTTAGCTCCCCAACCACTAAAACTGGGTTTTTGCCGTTAGCCAAGTTAGTTATGTATCGATACTAGTGCTCTCTCCACTGCTTTTCGAACCCTGGCAAAGTGACAGTAGTATGTATGCATGCATGTATGTATGTATGTATGTATGTATGTATAAATCGCTGCGGAAACACTTAATACATGTATTCGAGCCCCCTCGATGAGTGTAGAAGGTAGGGGAGGATAGAGAGGGAGATGAAGCAGGGTTGGAGCGGCCGATCAGGCGAAAAGATCAGGTTGAAGAGGGAATTTCAAGGTTAGAGTTACACTTTTTTTTGAAAGCAGAAGATTCTAAATTTAATGGACAAGTTTCTACAGGTTGGCTGGGGGGGGGGGGGGGGGGGGGGACTGGCCGCCAACAGCTGGCCGTTACAACTGCCAGCCGCACCTGTAAGTGAGGTACTTGCTGAATGCTACAGCGATGGCTAAAGCCCTAGCTATAACTTCCGGTAAAAGATGGTTAGTGCTTCGTACAGGGCTGCTGAGCAGACTCTACTGAGGCAGCAGTACCAGAGTTGACTGTTAGGTAGTAGTACTTCGACATGAAGATCAGTACTTATGACCACGCGAATAGGTAACGTACGGTAGCTATTTTGATGTTACTAGACCACGATCGGCAGTGACAGCAAAGTACCGAATCCGTGCCTTTGTAGTAGATACTTGATCAACCCTACTGGGTAACTTTTGCTTTCAGCCGGTCATTCTTCTCTGTTGTTTGCTATACCGACGTAGAAAGTACATCAACTCCAAACTCTCCCACTTTACAGTGCTGTACGACAGAGAAGAAGCGCTTCACAGGGACAGTAAGCGGGGCAGACAACGAGTTAATACAAGGTACTCCGTACAGAGTACAGAGTTAAGAGTACAGAGTTAAGAGTACAGAGTACGAAGTACCTCAAGAAAGTACTGCCTAAGTAGAGGTAGTAGTAGAGCGCCTACACCAGATATTCGGGATGCTCCGTATCTTGAGATTTGTTGAATCTTCGCCTCGAGTAAAATGCAGATGTGCCTTAGTCCAGTCTGATACACATAGCTTGAAACAGCGATTACGGAGCTAATGAATATCAAGCCCTGCACTTTATTACGAGATGGAGGGTATCTGCCGCCAGCCGACTCGTTAACCAACCACTTCGTACGAACAGGCAACGACGATATTCAAAAACCCGAATGTAATTTTCCTAGAGTGTTCGACTAATAGCAGCGAATTTTATTGTTTTGCAAAAAGAGAGTCCGGCCAGTCCATCGTCGGCCAGTAGATTCTTCAATCTATACATCATTCATCGTCGGCAACTTCCTCATCGTCTTCACTATCAACACGTCGTCTTTTACGTCGTGTTATTCTCCCCTTATGGTGCATTCGTGGTGATGATTTCTCCGTTTGAATGTTTGTCTGACTAGTGGCTTCCTCGCGGTCATCTTCCATAACGAGATCCCCGTCTCCACCATGATCATCTTCCTCGAGGGATGGGAAGAAACTCGATGTTTCATGTGCATGTTGACCTTGGCCGTCTTCTTCTCCTTCGTACCCTTCAGGTAAAAACCCTCCTGCTAGTTCTTCATCATGGATCTTGGATGGTTCACTCGCCTGAATCCCTCCATGACTGTGCCCGAATACTGAGACGCTCTCATCAATTTCGCCATATTCTTGACGGATTCTCTCCACAATGCGCATTCCCATAAGACACTTGCGCCACTTGCCAAGTGCTGCCTTGCGTCGTTTCTCATCTTCTTTTCTTACACGCTCGGCTTCATCTTTTTCCAACTCCACCATTACTCTGTCGTGATGTTCTTCTGCAATGACGACTCCCTGAATGACTGGGACAGCCATGCGGTGGCCAAACTCAAAGTCAACTACAGCCTCAGCGTAATCAATCCCTAATCTCTTGCACACTTTAACTACCCCTCGAAAGGGTACATGCACTGCGCCTTCAGGGCACATATGCTCAGCGAATAGATCGATATTGCTAAGTCATGGGTTAGCTCAGCTCGTTATGAACAAGTACACGGGGCGTAAATACCCATATTCATTCTTGGGAATGATACCATCCTGAATAGGTGGTGGTATTATCCAATCAGTCTGATCGAAACTGTATAATCCCTGAAGAACCTTTTGTCCAGTTGCCGCTTCTGCTTCTAGTATCTCTCTCTTTCGGTTTAGAGTGGCAGCTCGATATGGAACTCTTTTCAAAGGCTCTTCGCCAGCAAGCGGAGCTCGCCCCTGCTTGTGCCAAGTCTCCGCACTTTTAACAAGAACAACGTCGGAGCGAAGATACACATCTTCTTCATCAACTTTACCACCTTTTGTTTTGTTTTTAAAAGTTTTAATCGGCTCAGCACCGGGCCTCAGTGCTTCCTCGCGTTTCAGGTGCCTCTCCAATGCATACTCTTTAGATTGCTTATAGTACTGTAGCGTCTCCTCGCCTTCTTTAACTTCCTTCTTTTCCGCTTTTGCTGGCTTCAGATCTGTAGCGTCTTCTTGTTGATCGACTTCTGTCAGAGGATGATTCTTGTCTCCTCCTCGCCTGTACCCAGACATGGCTGTTTTGAACCAGTCAGACGATTCGTATCGCTTCACCTTGCCATGATGGTTATAAACTGGTATCTTCTCAAGCGGCATTCTCACTCCTTTAGTTCGACCTGGAAGAACCTGTCGCTTCAGATACCTTACGGTCACATCTTTGGCGGTTCCATCTTTTGAATAACCCAGGACGTAAGCAATTACCTGCCTTGCTCTGTCCGCTTTAGCACCGCGAGGTTCAAATGTCTCAACGAGATCTCTGTTTACTGCAATAGTTCCTTTCACGATCGGATCAACTGAAAGATATTTCTTTGTAACTGGTGACAAAATCTCGGTCCAATAATGTGGGAATTCTAGGTCCTTGTCGAATTTTTTCGTATCTATAGATTTAGTATGTGAAGAGATATTCATTTCGACAGATTCATCATCCGTATCCAAATACTCTAATTCCAATGCATCTTCAGAATCTTCGACAGTAGAAAGCGGTGGCGGCGCAGCAAAGCGAGTAGTACGGGACCGAGATGAGGCACTGTTAATCTTCGGCTTTTCTTCCACCGTTTTCTTCTGTACATCTTTATTTGTTTTCCTCCCAGTAGTTTTCTCAATGGCATTTTTTACTGGCGGGTTTCGTTTATTTGCTTCTTCTTCAGCATCCGCATCCTCCAACTTATTCCATCCGAAGCCTAGTGGCTGCAGACTGGCAATCAACCGAGCATCAATGCCCAACCCCCGAAGAAGTGCGGTGAATAGTTGAGCCCCAACGTCTCTGCTTCCTTTACAATCGATAGCACATTGCCGAAAATCGTCTATTCCCTGCATTCGCTCGCCAAATTCTTCATAGTCCTCTTCGTGATCTTTATACGCTTTCGTGAGTCTATCAAGCCGTTCCAAAGACATGTAACCCCATTTCCGGAGACCAGGGGACGAAATTCGAAATCGCTGTTTCCACCAGGCGACCAACGATTTCATAAATCGGAACAGCGGATCACCATGGCTCATATCGACACCCCCCTCTTCAAGTCGCTTCGCAGCTTCGCCCCAGTCCCGAGATTCTTTCTTCAAGCCTTTTTTCTTTGCCAAGGTTGACTTTGGTGGCGCCCGACTACCCGCTAAGCCGCTGCTTCGTCTCCATCGTTCGACTTCGTCCCAGAGTCTGGGTGGAATATGAGACACCATAATTGCTTGTACCTCAGGATCGCAAATCCACGAATTTCGAACTGCGTTGTGCCATAGAAGACAAAGAGTATGGACACAGTGTGTCGCATTCCGAACCTTCCGCTCGCGCTTTGAGGGACCCTTTTTATCACCGAATTGATTCGTCAGAGATATTCGAGTATCTCGATTTAGAGTCAGCTCGAGATCACCAGATGGTACCGGCGCATCTGGTATAGATTCTTGAGGAGCCTCCACATCTTCAAATACGATATCATCATCCTCATCTTCCTCATCTTCACCGCCAACACCCACTGTCTTTTGTCGCTTAGCGAGGGGCAGATCTTCGAAATCACTATCTGACAATGAAGACAGCGAGCTTTCGCTATCATCCCCTCCGAGTCCCTGCAAGAGAGAGACTGAGCTTGTTAAAGAATAAGGCGTGGTTGTTCCATCGAGATCATCGTACAGAGTTCGCTTCCGCCCATTACTCGCTTTGGAACCCGACGCGCCGGCGCTGGCCGCATTTTCAGGAGTAGATTCTCTTAGTCTTTTGCGAGGCACATAAGGAGGCATATCCCTGGATCCGCAAATGATGCGTTGCGGATGCGGTTTAGGTACAGAATGTATGAGAATGGAATCGTTCGCAAAGTGGACTATGTCGTCATTGACGCGACAAAGAACACGGGGTCACGTGAAGAAAATTCAGGGATATTGCTGCTACCCGGGAGCATAGCTTGTTGGTCATAAGTTCCAAAAACCTTTTATTCATTGAGAGATCGGTTCTCATTTGTTTGACAAATACAAAGTGAGATAGTTTGGAGTATGGTTATGTCAATCTAAATATAAACATTCCGTCAGCATAGAGCTCTACAAAAAAAAAAAGATTCTCATATTGAATATGGAATACCGAGTATTAATGCAGTCTATATTGTATATGGCAAAACTCATATCCAGCTCCTCGCGTAAGCCTTAAGCTTATATATCATAAATCGCCATTCATAAACGCCAAAAATGTCCCCCAAACATACACTATAATGCCAATACCCCTTTAAACCTCGATCAGATCCGGAGGAGCACCAACGCCTCTCAATAACACCAAGGTATTCCCGCTCTGTAACGCCACTCCAACCTTCTCATTAAACTCAAGGAGCCTACCACCCTCTACATGGAAAACTCGTAACTTGTCTCTCTCATCCGAACTTTGGTTGTTAATATTTTGTACTTGAAGACTCCGTGCAGCCGCGTCCAGTACTCGACCGACTACCCAGTCTTTCGAGTAGAAGAATTCTCCCTTTGGAAATTTCGCTTTTGTCGTTTCGGCTTCGGCTTCAACATATAAGTAGACTCGCTTCTCTGGTGCCAATTTGTCATCCCCCTTTGCGGATTTCTTCAAGTTATTCACAGCGACCATTCGTGCCGCAGCTGAGCTTGGTTTGGGCTTGGGCAACGCCCTGCCGGCCTGCTCTTTCTTGGCTATACCCCATGCCCGGAGTCGGTCCAAAGCTGACTTTGTCCTCTGAGCGACATCGATTTGATTAACCCTTGCTCCGATTGGCGTTAATTTACTGCAATTATGATCATCCTTGAAGCGGTGTTTCAAGCAGTAGTCCCGGTTGCATGTGTCGCAATGGACACCCGGAGTTAATGATGTGCCCACAGTTGTCTCACAATTTGGCGACGCACATGGCTTCTCCGAGATCTTATCTCGCAGCGTTCTACCTTGGCCTATGGACGGCTTTGATAATTGAGCCTGTCGCTTTCGTTCCGCCCAGGCCCCCGGGTTCGAGCACTTGTGTGATGATTCTGTACGGTGGTCCAAACAAAAAGTCTTGGTACAGGATTGGCAGAAAAAGGGAAGAAAGTCGAGTTGATTGCAGTATTCGTATTGACAGTGCTTACCGACTAAGGCAGCGTCTTCTTTGTCCTTCATGATGTAGCTCGTTTCCGGAGCATCGGACCCTGAACCTGAAGCCATGTTGGGCGCCTGTGGAATAAATAAAGCTCACGAGCGTTTCCAGGCAGAGAGAAGTTGTCGTCACCTTACTTCGTAATGAGGCTGGGCTGAGAAATGTCGTTGCTGCTGATGGCGTTTGGAGTCGGCTGACCAAGTGGCAAGGAAGCGTCTGGAAGCCCCTATAAATATCTACTAAGCCGGGCTTTTTCGCGTTCAAAAAATTCAAACGCGAAGGTCTATATTTCGAAGCAGCGATTGCGTTCCTTAAACCCTTAAATTACAGTAATCAAAATATGCAATTAGAGGTTTTTGATAAAATGAATCGATAAACCAGGGGATAAGCATGTGATGAGGCTTAAATAAGGTAAGGCTGTGCAGGTCAGGTTCGCATCGCGGGGTTGGCGCTTGGCCCCGCTAATGGGGATACAAGTTCACTTACGCTGTATAATATATCAAGACGCGTTTTGCTACTAAGCAGTTCGGTATAAAAAAGCATTAAAGGGTCATCAATATTAACCTGAAAGGAATTCAAATGAAACCATTTCGAATGAAGCAAAATTTTATATGCACAGAATCCTTCATTTATATATATGTGCCAAGAGTTGAGTGCGCGTTGTTAACTTACATACTCCGCAACGCCTTACCGTGTCCCATGGTTCAGGATTTACAGCTACTCACCCTTAATCTTGGGCTCCTTATTAATAAGCTTCTCCCGACCTGTAGTTGGCAAGTCTCCAACATATTCTTTGCCACCAAATTGCTCAAAGCCCTTGTGAAACACCCATTCAACGGCATCTTCAACTGGCTTGTCAAATAGACTTGGCAAGAATGGGACTACAGACAAACCAAGTCCAATCGGCCCCCATGTCCGTAGCGTGACGTTTTTGGTGTTCTTCATTGCCCTTCCAGAATACTTTACCACACTGTGGATAGTAAATGCAGGTAAGCCCATACTGGCGAGACTCTGGAAGATGCCTCTTTGTACCATCACTGTTCGATAATCTTCAAGGGGAGAGACTACTCCTGGGGCAATGTTGCTCGTATCTTTTTCGGGGAGGCCAGAAATTTTCTGCTGGTGGGAGTTGAGCAGTATTTTGGGGTTGAGAATTCGCTGATTTTGCCAATACGCGCGGTAGCCTTCATGGGATACATCGCCTAGGATGTAAAGCCACGAGATTCCGTAGGCGCCGCGAACCAGGTTCGGATGCGCAACAGGACGGAACGATTCACCTATGTCAGAGGTATAGGCGACGTATCGATGTGCGGACAAGAGGATTGTTCGAAGTCTCGTTGCGTATGCGGCATATCGTAAATTGCTCTCTGTTGAGTCGGGGGCCCTGTCGTGCTCTTAGTCTCTAGTCTAAAGCTGGGCGCATTTAACGTTTTACCGTCCATCTTTTATGCTGTCGAAGAAACTCTCATCCTTATCGGCCTGATCTATGATTTTCTGTAGTCCCTTTGGTAGCTTCTCTGCCTTGGGAAGCTTATTAGGGTCAAAAGCAGAATCTTTCTGAGCGTCCTGCTGCTCAGGCTTCGAGTCTTGTGATTTTCCCCACCAACCCATGATGATCCTGCAACAAATGATAAAACGTCAAAGAAAAAGATGTTTTGAGAGATCAATCGCTCTTGATGCAGCAGAATATAAAATTAGATAACCAGAAGTCGTTAAAGAGCCTAGTAGGATGATAGCTCACGCAACGACTTACCGGGAACACCCGCAATAACTAACATGGTTAAATCATTTCAGTGACGTCGGCAGGCAATGGGCATCTTTGAGTTGGGCATCCACTTTGTTCGACCAAGTTCAGCCGTAGAATAGCCGTCGAATCCCGGGCCTGCAATTCCAGGCACAAGTAACCCGTTTTTGAGTGGCTCGGTAAAGAGGTTTATCAACGATTCTCAAATCTTCCAGCAATCCATTGATTCCTGTCCAATCCTCTCCTCCACCCTTCCGACTAAAATACCGAGGTCAAGATGGCTGGTGTCGCTACCTATACTATTGCTGGCCGACAGATCGGCGGCCACTACGTACGTTTTGATCGAAAAAAACCCTATGCCGAGTTCCTTTGTTCCCGATAATTTCTCTAACATGAAATTAATCACAGCTTGCCATGGGCTGGTTGGCCACCCTTTTCGGCGGTGCCTTTTATGCTACTTCTGGCCCCAAGAAGCCGGCTGCCGCTACGGCGACTCCTCCCATCAACGCTTCCAGCTCCGACGAGGCCGACTTCATCAAGTGCGTGATATTCTATATTCGACTTAAAAATGCATTCGGTTAACAGTCAAGCAGGAAATTCCTTGACGAGCAGGACAAGAAGAACTAAAGACTGGATCTGAAGGCTGTTGATATGGGGAGGATTGTACGTTGTCTTGTACATAATAGATGCCCGGAGAGCGAACGTTTATCGAGATAGATACGATACGATTTATTCTCCCCGACAAAATTGGCGTATTAACTGTGATTGCGATGATAGCTGACCGCATGCCTGTTTCAAACTACGGAGTATATTGAAACATTATGAAACTTGCATGGTGAATCTTGCGATGCGGTTTTTTCTCGAGATACCTATGAAATAGTTCAATTATGACTTTGACCGGACCATTTCGATTTATAGCTCAAGGTTGATACATTCTACCCGAATAACTATGAAGTGAGAACAATGCGTCTGTTGTCCTATCAAGACGTATTTTTATTCTTATCTTTGAAGTACTCATATCGAGTTATGCGTGCCGCACTAACATAAATCCTATGTTGTCCTGTCGTCCGGCCACACCAGCTTTACCCCAGATGTACTTCATATCTGGTGAAGTGTTGTAGCTGTACGCTTGCATTACCACGGTAGCTGCTGCTCGCTATGTATGAAAAAGGAGATAGTCACCATCATCTCAAGGTGAGGCATTGGAAAGAAGATCACTGCTTTCCATAACAGCTATCTATCTACTGGTCTCAAGACACGGAGGCTTTATCTCCAATTACGTACTACACAGCTTCAGACAAGCAGAAACATATATATGAATCTATAGGAGAGAGCACTGCAAATTAAAATAGAATGCTAAAAATCAAGGTCTATCTTTACATGTAAATCATTTAATCCATTGCATAATAGCGTCTTTTCCTTCATGCAAGGAGCTTCTTACTGGTGGCTCTTTTCTATACGTACGAAGTACTTCGTATTACTCCATAGGCGATTTAAGGGATATAAGCATATACGGGAGCAAGTTCGTGATCCCCGTTATTGCGAAGATGCTACTTAAACAAAGCGCATCTCGGAATCGCATAACCATAGGCTGCAAACCGGCTACTACCAAGGTACTTCTGCGAGTCTCTTCATCTAACCCGTATAACAGATGCAAGCCAGAAATAAGGCGACCTATCAAAAGCCCAAGTGAAATTGGCATTCCAGCCGTTTGCAGGCATCATGTAGCCAATCTGAGGTTTATGCTCCCCCAAAAGGTCGTATGCAATCACGTGAGTATTGGCATTTCCCATAACGAAAAAGCCCTGAACAAGCCAAAAAATAAAAATAAAGAACAAAAAACTGGCCCCGCCACCTCATTTTATGGCGCATGCACCATCTCCCTAAACCGAAACAATCCTGCATCCATCGGATACAACGATTGCAATTTTGGAAAACGCGAATCCAAGGCGGGAAACCTTTTAAAAGAAGGGGAAAAAAAGAAGCTTGGGATGGCCGCTGCTCCAACAGATCCTTCTCTTCTGACCACCGATGGAAGTGACATTTCGCCGTCGGTCTCAGGACCAAAAGAACGACATTCATTGACGCTTGATCAGCGCCGCGCGTTGCGAAGATGGGCTAACAACCAGACCATAAGGCCGTCGCACAAAGCTTGCATTGAATGGTTCTTTGAGCAATACGGCCAGCAAATCAGCCAGTCGACCGTCTCCCACTCCCTCTCGCCAAAGTATTCTCGTCTGGATGGTGACAATCCTCAGTTGTCTGGATCACGACTACGTTTTGGCAACTGGCCCGACGTCGAGAAGCTGGTTCTGTTGTGGTACCAGCAAGTTCAGGCCGCAGGACGCCAGCCGACGAACGAGGAGTTGGGTGAGAAGGCGAAATCCATATTTAGCCAGCTACCACGATACAAGGAAGAAAGCCCCCCCGAATTTTCACCTGGTTGGATCCATCGATTTAAAAAAAGATATGGCCTTCTCATCAGGCGCCAGCGACGCCACGGTGATGGAGGAATGAACCCCGCTGAGGACATTGACTATCTCGCTGACTGTGTTCCCCGTTTCATGGCCATTGCGTCCGATACGAGCCCTGCCGCCATAAGAGAACAAGTACTCCGCGTTGTAGGTGTGGAGTCAAGCCTTAATACATGTGCTCTGGTTCGAGATGAAATCCTTCGCCGGCTAGCCAACGCTCACGCAGCGCCATTGCCTTCTCTGCCGCCTGTCGAACCAGCCCTCTCCCAACCTCAGCCCGATCAGCCAATCTATGCGGATGATGATCCTGAGGTGGTGCTACAGAATGCTCTTCGACAACTCCAACAGGAAGAACAAGCGGCCGAAGAGCAAGCTGCTGCCGTACGTGAAGAACGTGAACGTGCTGAAAGAGCTGCTGGACTTCAACAGCAGGTGATGGCATCCACGCCAAGTGGTCGGGCGGCTTCTGATACTCGCTACACTACGCCGGGACAAGACATCGCACCTGAATTGACCCTCACACCCATTCACTCTGACATTCCGATCGCTACTCATGATAGGCCACTGCGATGCCCCTTTTGCGTCAACCAACGAATGCTCCGCTCTATTAAGGAGGCTGTGGAACACATGTCAACGCACGTTGTAGTGTAATTTTTCTGCGGAAAGGTGACTTTGGTCTATCTTTCTTTCTTTCTTTCTTTCTTTCATTCACTCTGAAAAAAAAAAGGCGTGTAATTATAAGTTAATTGTCTTGTGTTGATCCAACAGTCTGGGAGTACTGGCATTCAAGTCACTGGAATGAATATTTTTACGAGCTCACGGAGCCTTAACAAAGATAAAAAGGGGACCTTGGAGTTTACGGTAATGTTTGGTTTTGATATCCATATGGCAGTAGTAGGCAATTTTGCCAGCTTTAAGCCGTTGATGTACTGTGCTTTCCTTTTTTTTTTTTTTTTTTTTTTTTTTTTTTTTTTTTTTTCTCTCCAATTTCTTTTTGAAAGTCTATACTTGTGTAGTATTCTATGCATGAATAGGAGGTCATCTCAACTTCAAACTTCATGGAAACAAAGTCGCGTCGCATGTGATATTTTCAAGTCTTCAGGCCCAAACAATCAACGGCGCTTTGCTTCTATCGACCATGCTACCCCCTACCCAGACTATATAAAACCGGCCTCTTTCAAACTTTGCAAAAGGGCATCCGCCTCATCCTGTGCCTCCCGTTTCCGCAATAACGCAGCATCAGTCACACCGATGTAATTCTTCCAAAACTTCAATCCTTCAAGTCCTTCCTCACGACACAAAGCCCCATTTTCCTCAGCCATCAAGAGCTCTTCTTCTGCTACGCCAAGGCTCCATCCAAATCGTTCGGCAGCTTCTTGCGCCGTGACGCCACGTCCAAATTCTCGCCACTCCCATGCAACCTCTCGATCAGGCGGGAATTCATGCAAGTCCTGCAGCCAAGCTATAATTGATTTGATAGTTACTTCGTCGGTGCGGTCTCGGGCTTGGACCACCATGACTCCGCTTCGAAACGTACGTAGCCGTACTGGTAGCTTGAGGGCTTCCCACATCTGGGCGGCTTTTTCGAAATCCATGGGGCTTACGAGCTCAACCCCGCCGCGAGCTCTATTGAACATTGCCCAGAGGTCGACTAGAGTGAGGATACCGCCGGCTCGTTTGAGTACACCTCTTGAGTCGTCAGTGAGAAACTCTGCTAAATTTCGAGCAAGCTCAGAGAGGTAGAGTGACTCGGAACTTCCACCGCCGACGATATCTCTTGTTGTGATTAATCCAAGTTGACTGGCAGATTCAGCTAGTATAGTATTCTCTTTTGATGAAATGTCACCGTTGGTCCCGTTGACCTGCTGCGCAAATCTCTCTGCCAAGGCTACTACTTCCTTTGCTGAAGTCATTAACGCTTCGAGGTCCTCAAATGCACTGCCTATTAGAATCTCATTGTTCTTGCGCATATTTAATCCCAGCTGCTCGAGTCCAGCAATGCCAGCAGTTTTAGTCCTTTGCACCAGAGTAGTACTACTGGATGGACCACTAACGAAGCCATCATCGACCGCACGATTGATCTTTGGAGCAGGTGGTGCATTTTGTAGCAGCCATTTTCGCTGTGTCATAGCACCTTTCAAGCGTTCATAAAATATTTTCTCTCCGCTGCCTCGGAAAGATACTTTGATGCTTTCTGCAAAATCGACACCGCCTTGGCTCGATTTGCTGTTGTTATCCTTGACTGGCCCTGGGGATTGTGTTCTACCATACTCGGAGCTGGAGGTTGTAGAAGGCAGATTTTGTGATAACAGAGGCGCTCCGCACATCTCGCATGATAATAGCGACGGATGATTTGAAAAAGTACATCGTGGGCATTGAAATGAGGCAGTAAGATCAGATTTCCCCTGCCCACTGTGCGGGCGAGGGTCGGATGTAGATAGAAGAGGCTCGCCAGCTTGCGAATTTATTGGTAGGCCTCCCTGGCCAGTGCCGGTACTCCCGGCATTTGGTGATGGTGTTGGGCGATTGCTCGCGTTGCTAATTGCCGCCTTCAACACTTGCGATAGCGTCGGTTTGATTCCACATGCTAAGCATGGGGGAAGGGGAGTATGAGCGTTTGCAGCGACAGGGTCGAAATTTGAAGGTACTGGGTTCGAGAAACTACAAATAGTGCATACCCAGGTTGCAGTAGTCACCGATGGAGGCCCGGAAGGGGGACTGTAAGCGTTGTCCGATGATGCAGGAGACGGGGTACTGCCTCTTGAATTGATGCCCGTATTAGATACAACGCGATTATGAAGCGTTGATCGCTTCAAAGGCTTCGGAACAATTGTAATCTTTGGCGATGACTTCAAAAAACCCGCATAGAATTCATATCGATCCACTTCTTTCAAGTTCAGAGCTACTGAATTCTTTCTTGGCTCATCTTTATCAACGTAGCATATACGATGAGATGTCAAGTAAACTTGGCCATTTTGCTGATTCGGAAGCTTGAACTTCCTATATCATCTCATCAATACTCAGCAAACCAAAGGCCCCACCCGCCACAAATTACTAAACACTTACCCTTCATACAAGCCAACATTGTCTTGGACAAAGAGCAATACTTCATCCGGAAGATACGAAGGCCGCAGTGCAGTAGTCAGATCAATATGCTTCAGGAACATTCGTGTCATGCGGCAGTGGCGAAGAGCCAGCCCTCAACTGCTGAATAGCATATACCGAAAAGGAGTCGGATCTAACAGCAAGTAACTGAACGTCACTATTGGGCAAACTTGAAAGCCTATGATATTCTGGAAAAAAACGAAGTCTGAAGTAGTGAATCTAATGTCAGTGAGTGAGTGATTGAGTGAGTTGTATAGAAAGAGCGAGGTTCACTATCAACAACTGAGTAAGTACGTACCTTTAGCCTGGCTGTCGAGGCATGCGACCATGATTTGTTACGGAGTACGTACTCCGTACCTTGAAGTGAAAAGTCCCGCTTCAAGCCTAAATTTGTTCACGCAAACTTACTTGTCCGGTATTTAGCCGCTGCCTTTGCTAGGTCACGGGACCTTCTCTTACGCACATTTTCTCGTTGCAGCCCAACGCCCTCGCTCGTTGCCTCCTTATCTCATCCCACTCATCGTAGCGAATGCTATCAAAAAACATTCATCAAAATTACGCCAGATTTTGCAACCTGCGCTTGATCAATCATCACACTTCGTAAAACTAACTCCAGTTCAGCCCCCATCCAACCCGCCATCATGATGCCAAGCTGGTCGAGTGCCCAGCATCCGCCGGGTGTCGTCCCTCAACACCAACATGCTCCGCCGCCTTCTTATGCCTATCCACCTAGTATGTGTCTCTCTCCTGCAATATTTTTTGCGGCTTCTGAGATCTAACCTTTTTCTGCTAGACCCTGCATTTATTCCAGTCCAAGTGCGTCAGGGCTTCAGTCCATACGCCGCTCCTCCACAACCATACAACCAATACGCGACAAATCCCGCTCACAATCAACCATCTGCTTCTGGCAATACGATAAATGCGCCTCCGCCTGCTCCTGTAGAACAGCCAAATAAAGGCAAGACTGAATGGCCGGAATCAGTCCGAAGATATGTCCAACGGTCTTTTCATCCCGAGAATGACGATTCCTCTGTCTCTCGTGCTGAACTCGAAGCGAAGCTAAAGGATACCATCGGCTCCGCCAAAGAGAATGGCTCACTCTACACTATCGATTGGGATTCTATGCCCTTGCCCCAAGCTTTAGTGAGAGCTGATCATGAGGCACAGCTTAAACTTCATGCTACTTCATTGACTACGCCAATATATACCGACGACTCTTTCAATCCTAGGAAGAGGAAGTCGACTGACTTCTCCAATAATGATCCGTCTCTTCCACCTTGGCACTCTACTAACTCAAGCCGATCTCTCGAGGATCGCATTTCGTATTCCCCCGACAAGCGGGTAGGCCTCGATGATCCCAAGTCTAGTAAGTTCCAGAAAGAAGCCAGCAAACGCAAGCGTCGTTTTGAAAACGAGTTCAAGGCTGCCAACATCTCGTCACCCAGCCCAACTCCTCCAGCATCTGGCCCTATAGTTGGTACCTCGGAAGTTCTTGAAAAAAAGTATCTCCGCCTCACTGCCCCCCCTGTACCATCCAACGTGCGACCTGAGAGAGTTCTCCGTCAAACGTTAGACTTTTTAAAGAAGAAATGGAGAAAGGAGAGCAACTACTCCTACATCTGCGATCAGTTTAAATCCATGCGTCAAGATCTCACGGTACAGCGCGTCAAGAACGAGTTTACTGTCTCTGTCTATGAAATTCATGCACGGATTGCCTTGGAGAAGGGGGATATCGGTGAGTATAATCAGTGCCAGACCCAGTTGCGGTCTTTGTATGCAATAGGCCTGAAAGGAAATCACGTTGAATTTAAGGCGTATCGTATTCTTTATTTTATTCATACTGCCAACCGCACCGGACTGAACGACACCCTGGCAGATCTAACAGCAGCGGAGAAGGAAGAGAAGCCCATTAAGCATGCGCTAGACGTAAGGTCAGCGCTGGCATTGGGCAACTATCACAAGTTTTTTCAACTTTATCTTGATACACCCAACATGGGTGCATATCTTATGGATATGTTTGTCACAAGGGAGCGCCTTGCAGCTTTGTGCAACATCTGTAAAGGGTATGTTTTTGAGCAATCCTCTCCTTCTCCTCTGTTACTATAGTTTGTTCTCCATCATGCTGACCTTTCAATAGATATAAGCCTGATGTTAAGCTGCGCTTTATCACCGAAGAACTCGGGTTTGAATCGGATGCTGATGCCGCCCAGTTCATCATTGATTACCAAGGGCAACATCTTCTTGAAGATCGCACAGAGTACATCACGTTCCTAACCGGTAAAGCTAATGGCATTTTTGAGAACCCTAAGTCATCAGCTTTCCGGAGAGTGGACATCAAGGGTCAGATCTAACTTGTTGATGTTGCTCCTTGTCGCATCGGTCAGAAACTTTCTGTCTCCTTGGACATTTGCACTTGCGGTCATCAGCTTTTGAATTTGAAATGCGAGCATGTCCATGATATCTAACGATAGCCCCTTGCCGGCTTGGCGATAAAAAGTTTTTTTTTTTTCTCTTTCTCTTTCTTTTTTTTGGGACCTCATCTGTAGAGAGTAATTTCGGGCAAACGAATTATTTCTTTCTCTTCCCCTCTTCCACGGTTCAGTATCGGACAGTATTACTCTATTTCCAGCTCAAGGAAATGAAGCAAATTTCGCACTCACATTGATACGATATACTTTTTTTTTCTTTTTTTTTTTCTACGATTTACTCTTCTAACTTTCACATCAGATGTCTGCTATCACTACAGGCAGGATATCACTTGATTCATAGCAGCGCCTTCAATAAATTTGGATGTTAGAACGAGTTTGGACGATGTGGGATAAAGAAGCTTGTCACTCCGGCTTTTTCGAGAAAAATTCTCAGTTGAGCGATGCTGGCTTAATTCCGATCACGATGTTGGGTTAAATTGTTAGGGCTCACGGCGTTTGGTGTTGGTCATACCTTGCACAACCAGGAATATTTCAATGCCAGAAATAGCTAGGGTTACATGGTTCGCAAGCGTGGCTTTCGGCTTCAGTTGTACATAATGTAATTAGTCGAAAGCAGTCATCAATTGATAAAACTACAATTTCTATCCGCAAAACTTGTTCAAAGGTCAGGGTGTAGAATAATAGGGCTTACTATTACGTTGATTTTACTCCTTTTTTTTTTTTTACTTGAGCGCATTCCTCACAGCGTGAGCGAAATATCGGCCACAGATATGTAAGAAATGGGCTCTTGACTGTTTGATCTATATAGATGAGGATGGCTATGGTAGCAGATAGCAAGCATCGCAATCAATATGGAGCAGCTGGGTTTTCCGGAGGATGGTTGCTTGTTTGCTATAGATGAGGTGATGGATGAATGGGTAACAGACAACAATGTTGTGATTTATTGCTAGGAGAAATGCCCTATTCACGGATGGCGACATTTTAGTTCAACTTACTGTTCTAGAAGGAAGAAGCTTTAAGTAGCTGAAACAAGAGGGAATGTCTTTGGCATAATCGATAAGTTGCCGGTCGACTCCGTGTTAATGGGCGTTTCACCATGGACTACGATGACATTGAGCTGCAGGTAGTGTGTAGATATGTAGCTAGTTGTATTAAGCATGGGAAATAGATGAACATGTGGCATAAATTAGCATGTGGCTTTTCAATAAATTTCTTATTTGGATAGAAATGGATGCAAAGAATTTGCTAAGTCTTTGAAGCGAAATTTGAGAGAGTTGTTAAATTGTATGTAAATGCATTGATGTGATTAAGGTATGAATGGAACTTGAACGATTTGAAGCTTCAATACGTGATAGGCCAATGTTCTTGTACCTATACCTAACACTGAGACTGAGTCAATGTCTGCTAAAACAGCTAGTCATGCTAAGCCTGCTAATCAAGACGGATCATTTTTCAAAGGTCTGATCAATGGCATCTTCAAACATGTAAGGTCATATCAGCACACACAGTAATACAGGGACAATCAATACGAGCGGGTTGGAATGGGTGCCCAATGTAACACTCGTATCGCAAATTTCTGCCTCCCTGGCGCAAGCTGGCGCTCGCCGGCATTCGTGGCTACTACGCTGTACTTGTACGGAGTACCGAAGATACAACTCGTCCATGTATGGTATTCAGCGTACTCGTACTACTTCGAAGTAGTACGAGAAGTACCTAATGTAGTACCTACGGTAGTATTACAGACTACCGGCTGGCCGGGAACAAGGCTTTTTCTTTAAATGGAATCCAACTGGGCCAAAAATGCGCCGTCATTATATTAGTTTGCTGGGGGCCAGAGCAATATGCAACCTATTCAAATCTTTCCCGTTAATGCTCACGTAACCATATCCATGTTGCCATGTTGCTTCAAGAGGCCTTCTGCACTGCCCATTGGCATCTCTGGGCATTTGTTCCAGGGGGGGGGGCCTGTCGATGGCACCTCTGACCTTCAGCGCCACTCTCAGGGCCTACAGAATAGACCGACAACAAACTCAAAGGAGTCAACTCAGTATTAGGTAGATTAGACCTACTGTTTGTTGTTTCCAACTACACACACGGACGGCCGCTGCTTTGGCTTACTGCACACTGCCTTTTAACACTCATGGAGAAGCTGTGTGGAGTCGGATGTATTTGATACGATTCAGGCAATAGGTAATACTAGTAGGTACCTCTCTATACCTGTACTGTAGTTGGACTGGGTGCCCTGTTAGCTAGTGAACAGAAATACATGTACAAGACCTCCATTAGGTGGTCATATACGGAGTAATATCACTACTGATGGAAGTCAAGGCTGGGGAAAAAAGAGAAAAAAAAAAAGAAAAAAAATAAAGTAATAAAATAGATTTATAGATATAATTTTCTTCTTAAAAAAATAAACATGTTTTACTTTTGCTTGATGCTTATCATGGAGAGTGAAATCATTTGCCGTCCCACTTACTTTGTACACCGGCTGTCTGTCTCACCAAGGTGCTGCTAGTATTTAGCAGCTGGAGTGAGGTACAGATTAGTACTTCGTACCATAATCACGGAGTATCTTGACATCAGCAGCTCTTCTCCGTACCTTAGCCACACATCTCTACCTTGCCTTGTGTGTGTACTCTCAACTCCCTCTTTTGTCATCCAGAGACAGACTAAAGTGAGGCTGTCCCATCTTTTCTTTCACCAGCTCTTCTGTCAAAAAAACAGCCACTCCTCCGGGCGCCATCTTTTTCGCCGCCCCCTTCGCAATCCCTTTGCTTTGTTCTTTTCGACCGAACCAAAGCGTTGTTTGTGTGGAAAAGTCATTGATTGCGTGCTGTCTTGGTCTAGTTTGACTTGGATTGGATCTCGTCGCATTCGGATTGGATTGGATTGGATTGGATTAGCTTGGATTGAAATAAAGAGGGAAAAAAAATAATAATTCAAGGAAAATAGTAACGATCACAACGGGAGCTCGACAAGCCGGAGCTGCACATTTCCTAGACGGCAGCCTGCATCACCGAAATCTGAGGCCAAAAGAAACCCACCGTGGCTGTCGCGACCATACCAGGCTCGAATTTCTAGAAGCACGAGGCGCAGCCGACACTACACAAGAGGCTAGAATTGGGACGGAATACTATTAATATTAGCACGCGCGAACCAACTCGTGTGGCGCCCGATAGCGACGCACGACAGACACCGTACCTTGAAACCAGAGAGAGCTGTTCTGCATCTTCCCGGTCGACCAGGCACTTTCTTCGTCCCTTTTTTTTTTAACCATACAGTCAGCGCTTTGTTCGCAACTCAGGCTACGACTAGTAGATCGCCTCTCAAATACACACCACGCACGCGCGCACACACACACGCACAAGTTGTTGTTCCTTCGATCCGTGAATCGACGGGGAGACGCCATTCGGGACCCCTCCCTACCCTTAATTTTGCAGCAACCTCTCGCCATCAAATTTCGAACCTCATTGGATCATCGTATACCTCTGTGGTTAAGTTGAGGACTCGTACCTTGCGAACTCGCACGAGCCGACGGTACTTAAGTACTCAATAGTTACACAAAGATGAAGGTGCGTCATTGCCAGCTGCGCAACTCTTGCGCTGCCAGCTGCAAACCGCTCCCCTCCCCAAGGCTTGCCGGACCGGCGACACGATGCTCTTCTATATTGACCGTGCCTGGCTTGCCAACTGCCATCTCTTTCTTTAACTTTGTCATGATCACCACACGCGCAAAAGAAAAAAACACAAGCACTCCTTCGCGACCAAGTCTCGGAAAAATAAGATAAAAAAAAAACCAAAAAAAAAAAAAAAAAAAAACCAAAAAAAAAAAAAACTAACAGTCATGGGCTTGGTGCAGGCTATTCGTCGGTCTATCAAAGGAGAGAAGGAGAAACAGCACAGCATCTCCATCACCCCTAAAGCTGCTGTAGCAATCGTTCCGCCCAAGAAGGTTCGTTGACCAGCGCGCTGACTTTCTCCCCTTCACTTTGACTTTGGCCCTTGCTGTATGTTCGATTCGACAAGGTCGGTCGCAAGACATTTATTGCGCAAATGAATGCCCTTTATCCCCCCCCCCCTCTCTCCCCCCATCGAGCTCCGTTTGCCATGGCAAAGTTTCATTACGTTTCAAACTTGCATAGTAGCTTTATATATGGTCGCTAACCCTTTTGATATTTTTACTCTTATCTATATAGGTCATTCGAGCCCTCTACGATTATGAAGCCCGTTCGTCCCAAGAGTTGAGCTTTTCCAAAGGCGATTTTTTTCACGTCATCGGTCGCGAAGAGGATCCAGACTGGTACGAAGCTTGCAATCCTGCGCTACCTGATGCGCGTGGCCTTGTGCCTGTTGCTTTCTTCCAGTCATTGGGGAAAACAGAGAGAGATAGCCAGCAGTCAGACGGTCGTCCACCAACTGCGAACCAGAACCCTGATCATGACTCTGGCTATGGCGAAGTTCACTCTTTGCAGCAGTCTCCTGGTTCATCTGCGGTTCCAGCGAGCCAGCGCAGTTCCAAATCTTCAAAGCCAGGCGCCATGGTTTATGGAGTAGTCATGTATGACTTTAATGCAGAGAGATCCGACGAGCTTGAGGCCAAGGCAGGCGAAGCCATTATTGTCATCGCCCAGTCCAACCCGGAATGGTTTGTCGCAAAGCCAATTGGTCGGCTTGGCGGTCCTGGTTTGATTCCAGTGTCCTTTATTGAGCTCCGTGATATGGGCACGGGCAAGGCCATTGAGAATCCTGGAGATGCCATCAGGAAGGCTGGCGTCCCTAAAGTCGAAGAATGGAAGAAGATGGCGACTGCGTACAAGAACAGCAGCATCACCTTGGGTAAATTTGAGGGCGGCGGACCTTCCCAGCAGCCCCTTGAACAGGGCATGGAGCGTATGAGCATCCAGAATGGACCTCAGGTGAGCCTTTCTTCTTCTCCTCCTCCTTCATCTTGTTCTTGTTCTTCTTGCTCCTCTTCTTCTTTTCCTATTCCTCCTTTCTTGTTCTTGTTCTTGTTCTTGTTCTTGTTCTCAATTTTATTTTCTCCTCTACTCTTCCTTCCTTTCTCTCTCTCTCCCTTTGTTCTCGTCTTGTTCTTCCCGTCAGCTTGGCCTTTCGAATAGGCATTAATAAACCCCATAGCCCCCGGGTACACTCAGTGGCCCCCCTCAGTCTGCTGTCCACCCCCAGCAGCCCGAGTTTGTATCAAGCACGACGACGGAACTCTACGCACCCATCTCAGCCCGAATACCTCGCTACTGCTTTGCAGAGGATAAGTACTGGTTTGTCATTGAGACACAGCTTGAAGATGGGCGGCACTGGGAATTGTCTAGGTACTATGAGGACTTTTACGATTTCCAGATTGCACTTCTCACCGAATTTCCTGCTGAGGCGGGTAACACCGGAACCCAGAACCGATCCCTCCCTTATATGCCTGGTCCTGTGAGCTATGTTACAGATGCCATCACAGAGGGAAGGCTGCATAACCTGGATGCATATGTTAAGAACCTGCTGAATCAGCCTCCCTATATTGCTCGTTGCACGCTTGTGAAGCAATTCTTTGCCCCTAGAGAAGGCGATTATGAAATTGATCCTGCTACGATTGAAGAAGAATATAGGCTATCACAAGGCTCTCAAGGTTCATCCTCGGGGTCACCTGCTAACGCTGATTCCCGACAGTCGTCTCGAAACAATTTGAGCGGCAATGGATACTCTGGGCTCTCGGCCACTCCGAGACAAGCGAGCAACCCGCAGCAGCAAGGTAAGTTACATTCAATTTTATATGCTACAACTGATGACCATCTGACTTGTTACCACTACTAGCTGCGCAACAACTGCCTCAACAGCAGGTGCCGATGCAACCGCCAATGCAACCACCGATGCAACCCCAGAAACAGCTACAACAGCAGCAGCAGCAGCAGCAGCCCCAAGCTGGGGCGGTAATGAAGATCAAGATAAACTATAATGGCGATCTTATTGCCATCCGAGTACCCACAGACATCCAGTTCCAGCAGCTAAGTGATAAGATTCGAGATCGACTCAAGGTAACGCCAGCGGAACAAGTCCAGCTCTTTTATAAGGATGAGTCGACGGGCAATAAGCCTGGTCTGACGAACGATGCCGACCTTGACTATGCCCTTGAACGCAACGAGAAGCTTATGTTGTACGTTGAAGTGGTGTAGCTGCATTTTTGGAGCCCATTAGCCCTTCGATGTCTATATTTTTTTTTTCTCTTTTGGAATGGTCAGAGTCACCTGCTGTGGTGCAGACATTGTCATGACATGATGAGTCACTGCGATCAACGTCTTCTACTGATACCCACCTTTCAATCAGTTGAAACTTGTTTTTCTTTTTTTCCTTGTTCGAAATGTGGTTATCACTTTTAGAGCCTCCATTCCCTCGTACGAGCTCTACTTTTTGAAAGCACCTCTACCCCAATACCTCACCCAATCCGTACAATACACCACTGCGGATTTCAGTTTGAGTAGTTGCTTAACAGAATCTAGGCCATGTTCGGAGATTGCGGGCTGGCTCATGGCCAATTTGCTCTCACCTTTATCTTCTTCTCTTTTTTCTTTTTAATTCTTCCTAAAGCCTTTTTTTTTTTTTTTTTTTTTTTTTTTTTTTTTCCTTTTTTTTTTTTTTTTCTGTTTGTTTTTCATATCTGCGAGATTTGTCTGCAGAGATTCTTCCTTACGGATACACTACTGTTTAGGCTCGCCGTGCGCTCTCACGCATGGCACGTTTATGATTGTTTTCTCATATAACGATTTGATTGACCAAGCCTTGAAAAGGGCGTTTGGGAAGGAAACGACCCTACGGTTGAACGCCTGAGTCGTGTTTTGTTATTTTGTTCACATTGCGGGGGTTTTTTTTTTGTCATTTGTGTGAGAAATAGTGGGATGGGGACTATACCTTGTTGTGATGGAATTTGCCAGAGAGACTGAGATAGGGAGAGAGGGAGAGACAGACACAGAGACACAGACAAGGAGATAGAGAGATAGAGGGAGATTATTGAAGGCAAATACTGAATGTATGACAAAAGTGTTTTCTAGCCCTACGGAGATGGATCAGGCCCGGCTCTAGATTTGCCTGATTGGTACTTTTGGTCGGCAACGATGTGAAGACGGGATAGATTCTGTATGTATGGAGAGATAAAAAATTCAAATTGCTTCAGAGCAAAGGGGAAGAAGTAGATGAGGTGAACTGAAAGTATGCCCGAACTTCTCGTGTGCGTGCTTTTCGTGGATTTTTTTAGTTAGTTTTGTTGGCTTCGTGGGATATCTTATCCTTTAGTCTACAAAGTTCGTTACCCGTACATCATAGGATGCATATACCATGATGCAGGCCTATGTCTAATATTTCCCAATCCCAACCCTATAAGTATAGTCTAGTATAGACGTCTCTAATTAACAAGATAACAAGATAACAAGGACCATGAAATGCGTTCCCGGGCAATTAAAAGCATTAATAGCCACCCGGTTTATTCGTCAAAAAAGAAGAAGAAAGAAGAAGAAAAACGAAATCAATAAAATATCGTTTTAAGTGAAGGCAGGGGGGGATTACTATTCAAGTTTTTCCATCAGATGTCGTCTCATCTTCAAATTGACAATGCCACCGACACCAAATGCCGGTATGATGCGACACATTCGTGCGGCTGAACTAACAAGCCAATTTGATCGTATGACATGCCAACGATGACGCCAAGACAAAGCTGATGTGCCAACGCCACTGGGACGATTATACATGTCTAAGCCGAGTAGATGTAAAGGCGTAGAAATGAGTTGTATAGAGGCAGGAGCAAGGAATTGGGCTGTTGTTAGACCGGATACATGACGACGCATCTTGTCTGATAGACGAGAGTCTACCCATGGAGCCAACAAGGGCGGGACATTGAATGATGCGAATATCGTCAAACAATCTCGTAAGGTGAATAAAACGTAGCTAGGTAACTGGACGGGCCTAGGTACAGCACTTAAGGGACCGAACATGCGGACGAAAACTTGGTCTTTGTATATACAAAGGCCGACATTGGCAGCAGAAGAGGCGGCGAACTTGCCGGGGCCGGAAGTAATGGTGGAGGCGGGGCGATTGGAGATGGTTGAAGTGGCTGTGTCGAGTGAATTTGCTGTCATGTACGTGCCTGAGTAGAGAAGGAAGACGAGAGCGCATGGACGGGACAAGAGAAGAGTTTGAGGGCGAAAGAAGAGAGTGCGGAGAGACGATCGGATAGAATCGGCGAGAGTATTGCGACCCGAGGCGTTTTCCATGATAGAGCTGCAGGCCAAAAGAAAAAACAAGGACACGCGATATCAAATGTCAGCTACTGATTGGTGGGTTCGCTTGTGTTACGTGCTCGTACGAAATACATTCAATCATACATTTACATGAGATATGCAAGACCACATGTATGTAAGAATGTGTACCACAGACAGATAGGACTACTCCGTACTAGTGGTATGTATGTGCATGACATGGAGGCAACTAATGCAATGCGCAATACTGCCACTAGGATGGATGATTTTGCACAGGCTTTTTTTTTTTTTAAAAAAAAAAGTACATTTACTTACCGGTCAATTATGGTGATGATGGGGGCAATGAGAGCGCCAGCGCATGAGGCGCTTGTGGCATCTGCACCGAGTCTCCAGGTGATGTTCTTGGAGTTCCATCGTGACTGGGTCCGAGCCTGGGCCTGGGCCTGAGTCAAGGGCGACGACGACGACGACGACGACGACGACGACGACGTCATTGAGAGATCCCTTGTCGATATGGCGGGAGCCAATCGCTGCTGCGTAGAGTCGTCCGTCTTCATGGGTACGTTTTGTATGTATGTACGAGTGAGTATATGTGGGTTGAAGGGGAGGAGAAGAAGAAGAAGAAGAGGCGACCAGGGGCTTATCTCGAGATGCTTAAGATCTAGGGAGAGACAGAGAGAAAGATAGAAGGATGAGTTGTCAAAGAAGAAGACAAATGATAATAATAGTTTATTGAAAAAATGAGGCCCTCTAGCGATTGATCAGTTTGAGCAATCATCTGATTTCTTCTGTCCTGATAGTGGGAAGAGGAAGAGGAAAGAAAGTGGCCTGTCGCGAGATGATACTTGGGAAGCATCGCCTTGGGAATAATAGATGAGTACTATAGCGACAAGAGTACAAAAGCCGAAATATTTGAGAATAACGACCGAATAGCATGGCGAAGAATACATGCAGACTCTAGATAAAGGCTGCTACTGGACGGTTTGTGTATCCCCCCGATTTCGGAGCATGAGTAAGCTTGGCTATATTCTTTGGCTGCATGTTGTTTTTTTAGAGTGGTCGAGGTTTGGGGCCTTCGGAGCTTCGGCAGCTAGGCTCCGTGAGGGCGGAGGCTTACAAGTAGGAGGAGGGGGAACAATGCTTGACTTGCTGCTTGACAGACAAGGACAAGGGATACGTACTCCGTACTTCTACTTGTAATCACCCTTAGTCATGCATTCAATTTTCGTAATATTTATGTACTTAGGTACCTACAAGTAAGATAAGTCACTACTCCGCACTGCCAACTTCACGATTAACTTCATCTTACTACTTACATACTACTCCGTACTCCGTGCTGCTTCATAGGCATCACCACCTGCGCTGGCTAAGCCGTATTCTAACTATCCCCATGCCATGTATTGCAACACAACACAACACTGACTATGACAACAGAATTAGTTGGTGTCGGGCAATCAGGTACAGGGCCTTGCCAACGTCTCCGGCTTACCCATTTTGGACCTCTAGCGTAAGGTACCGGTCACAAGGTCGGGCGCCAATAAGTTCTCAGCCATCCATCCATCCATCCATCCCTTTACTATGGCGCTCAGTCCGTGGAGCTGCCATCAACGTGGCCCGCGTCTGATGGCTGGATAGTCGCCCTTGGCAATCTAATTTAATTTTCCTTCTGATTTTCCTCTTCTGGCATCTGATAACTACGCCCGATTCAAGGTTCAGCTTTCTATCCTAAGTGGCTGGGTCGATTGGTATGGTGTCTACTATATTGCGACTAGTGAGGAGGAGTTGATTGATACCTTTGGTTGGAAGATGAGAGCAACCCTTATCGAGCTCTATCATTTTTCTTTTTTTTTTTCTTCTTTCACATCTCGTCATATCATCTAATATTTTTTTTCTTTTATCCGCCTGTCTGTCTGCTGTTGGCTTTCCTCCAAGACCAACTAGTCTGTCTCTGACTTCACCCGCAGTCCGCTTCCACGAGACAATAACCACTCGTTCCATTTTCACATAGCAAGACTGGAGCCCAAGCAATTTAGTTGAGAGACATGACATGCACGCCACCCAGAACAGGGTAAAGACAAACAAGGCCAGAAAGTATCAACATGTACGCGCACGCGCGGGGGACATGGGAAAACGGGGCTTAATATACTCTACTCCGTACAGAGCAAAAACAGGACTCATACATACAAGTATCTTGATAAGCGGCCAAAGCGACAACCCACATATCCATTTATAGCCGAATTTCGTGATACGTTAAAAACGCGGAGTATGTCTGCAGTGTTCGTCATCATACTCGCACAGCCCATATTATCAATATTACTACTTCATGCTCATGGAGGGGTCAGAGACACTCTTAGGTCATCTCTTTTTTTAAAGAGCATGCGTTGATTGAGCCCACGTTTCTCCAGTCAAAACGGCTGTGGGATCCGGACGACACGAAATTACCCATAATAGGCATCGCCTCCTAGGTTTGTAATAGCGTCGCGTGAGTGCTCTAGCAGGGCCAAGTCCGAGATCCAGTCGTGGCCGTATTTGAACCAATGTATTGGCATAAGGCTGCAACACAGATGTGGCAATATGCAGCTGCCACCAATGAAGTCGCTCCAGATAGCGGTATGCACGGCGTATACGCTTCGCTACGTGGCCGGGGTGCCATTGGGTCCAATTCCTTGCCTACTGGCTCCATAGTCCGTTCAGTCAATTACATTGGCACTGCAGAGGTGGGTTTTGCTTTGTACAAATCCCCTTCTCATACGAATTTGGTATTGACACTGCGAGGTATCTATGCATGCGAATCGTGTGCATGGATGCCGAGGCACACATACTTCGTACACAATCATTGCCCGACGGCTTGAATAAATGGAAATCCATCTCTTCCCATAATTGTTGTGTGAAAGGTTGAGATGTCAATCCATCTTCACGGCGACTCTATTGACTTTGAACTTTTATTATATTCTATTTTATATACTGCTTGCTACTTGACGGCTCTGCCTTCGCTGTCTGTTTGTGGGAGTTCGTTTCTTTAAACGACCCATCTTTTTTTCCAACCTTTATCCAGTCTATTCTTACTATGGGCCGGAGAAGTGGAAGCTCTGATGGAACTTTCTACTTTCAGGCCTGGCATATTGACCGAGTTGTAAGCGGGGAGTCATGGATTCAGAACAAGGAAATTGCCGAGTATATCGAGCAGAACCTCAGTCCTGATGCAAAGAAATGGCTGTATGTCAAGGGTTGTGTGCCCACCAAGGAGCGACATGGACTTCTCATCCCCTTTTCTGTAAGTCAATTTCAATCAATCATCCGTCACAACGACAAGAACAAAAAAAAACGTTTAAGGGGGGAGGGAGAATGAAGGACTAATCAACAATTGCATTCCAGATATGCGTCAAACTACGAACTCCAAAGATTGGACAGAACCCAGAAGATGCAAAACGTGCTCTCCTCAAGTTTCGCAATAAAGAGTACCCTTCCATCGCTAGGAGCTACTTCTTGACGAGGCTGCGAAAGTCGTTGGACTTCTTCAACTCCTATTCAGAAGGTACCAAGCATGATACTTCGCTAGCTGAATTCGACGTCGTCAAGTCCTCCAAGAATCTGAAGGAGAGGGTTCAAGCGGCTATCAAAAACCTCAAGAGGGAATCCTGGGGTGACATTATGCATGGATTGTATGTTCCACCACAACCCGCCCGCCCCCTACCCGCATGCAGCTTCAAAAGGGATTGCGCTAACCCCCCAAATTTCTAGAGCCAGCAGCCGTTCCCCGGGGTCAGAGTTTAAGGCAGGTCGATTCATCGCGAGGCGAGGTCAAGGTATGTACCTGGACATAGGAGAAAGCGTCAGCATTAACATATGTCTCGACTATTCAGACCCCGCCTCCAACCCCAATCTCCTACCTACTACACCGCTCCAGAACCCACTACCCCTTCCGGACACTATTCGTACTACTGCTATTACTACTAGTAGTACTACTACTAGTTCTGTTCAGGAGGCAGAGCCTCTTCGACCCAGGAAGGACTCGGATGCCTCTGATCTCACAGTCGGCTCCACAGATGGGTCTGGTACCGACGCTAGCTCTGTGTGCTCCGTTGAAACGACCCAATCCTCTGTCGCCGAAGAGTCCTTTGAGTCGCATCATGCAAAGGGGTCCTCCGAGTCGTACATGGTGGCGGGGGAGGAATCCACATCTCCGGCTGCCGAAGAGACTTCCCAGGCCCCTGTTGCTGTCATGTCCGCCGATTCGTCGACGACGTCATGCCATGACACTACGGAGCAAATTACTACTGCTACTACTACTACTACTACTACTACTACTACTACTATTACCTCGTCCGAGATTATTGCGCCTCGCAGAAAGATGAATTGTATTGCGTCTCAAGATACGCAGACGGCCTACTTTGTTGTACAGAATAACAGCAATTGGCTTCGGTATTTGATGGCCAATCGTGCCAAGAGTGCTCAACAACTGAAATCTATTTTCTTCGATTCGCCCATCATCCTCGCTGCCGCCATTTCTCCTCTTCAAGCCTTAAAACCTGACGGGATGATGCGTGTTTATTTCATGTCACAAGCTAGGAAGCAGCAGCAGGAAGAAGTAGTTCGCGACGAGAATGGCCGTGTTATTTGCAAGCGCAAGGGTAAAACCATTCGCGAATGGGTCGTTGGGAGTGCCAAGGTCTCCACTCGGGCCGTCACAATGCATCTTGGAAAACAGCTCGAGCAGAGGAATGCCAGGCTTCTGCCAGCGGCTTCGCCCGCAGTGCGCAAGGTTGATTCTGTCGTTGGTCCCAATAACCGACTGATTGAGATGACCGCCGCGCCAGACATTCCTCATGCCGTTCTTATCTCAACGCCTCATCCTGTTGAGGAAGTCAAGGAAGGCGACATTGTGCAAGAGGAAATGGATGATGGCTTTGTCCATATCGAGACCAATATGATCAATAGAGCTGTGGAAGAGGCTGACAAGGCTGACAAGGCGAAGAGTGAAGACAAGGCAAAGAATGAAGACAAGGCAAAAAATGAAGACAAGACGAAGAATGAAGACAAGGCAAAGAATGAAGACAAGGCAAAGAATGAAGACAAGGCAAAGAATGAAGACAAGGCGAAGAATGAGAACAATGCCGCCGCTGAGAATAAGTATGAGAAGAAGGACGAGAAGAAGGACAAGGAAGAAAAGAAAGTAAAGAAATCTGAGAAGAAGCTGCGGTCCAAGGGCAAGCTTCCATACGCCAAGAGCAAATCTAAGACGGAGGCCAAGTCAGAAACCAAGGTCAACACCAAGGCAAACGCCAAAGTCAGCTTCAACGTGAACGTCCGAGCGGATACCAAAAAGCGTACCAAGGCGGACATCACAGCTGATACCAATGTTGACGAAAATATTGTCCCACCTCGCAAACCAGCTAAGGTTTACCCTGCACCTTTCAGCCGAAAGTCTTGGCGTGATGAGGAGCCTCAAGAACCACAAGTCATTTACGACATTATGAGTGGGTACGACTTTTTGCAAGTGGAGGACGTCCAAGTTTTTTCTTTTCCTTCATTCTCGCATGAGATGATGTTACGGAGCAATTCCGCTGCTGCAGCCCTAGATGAGGGCGATGGCATTGCTATCTGGTCGCCTCCCGTTGTCGGCATCTTCTCCTGGATGTGGGATTACCTGGCTCCTGGGGGATGGTCCAAGGCTGCTACCGCACACTAATTCTTCGGGGGCTCATATAATGAGAACGATTCATGAGGAAATTGATACGATACATGTTGCGATGTAAGCGGGGGACACGGACAGAAACCTGAGATCAAAGGTTTCACATGACTTTTGGATTTCTTTTGTAAAGGCACAGCGATGGTGTTTGGGTCTCTTTTTACTTACGACTTTGCACCATTATTTTCATTTGTTTTTTATTCTTTTTCATTTGTTTTCCACACAAATATCTCGCCTGAGGGAGCCAAGATTGGTTTTCATGCTCATCCGGCGACTCATCGTCTTCACGAACACATGAGTTTCCTTTGTCAATCATTTAACATTTATTATGTACGATTTTAACGAAACAAAAGAATCAAGGGGAAAATGGTATGAGAACTAGCATATATCGGAATAAGGAGCATAACATATACAGGACCAAAGGCAGATGCATATAACATGGGATATTGGGACATGAGAAGAAATCGCCAGAAACAGATTGCATGCGATTATCTTTAGCGGAAAAAAAATCTTTTTTATTTACTTATTTTCCATTCTGATGTTATTTGGGGAAATTTACACATCAATACTCTTCTTATACTGTACATATTAGAAAGATTTTTTTTGGATATTTCCTTTGGATAGCCGAACGAAAAATCTATAAACAGGAGTTAGTTGTCTCCTGAGTGTTTGGCGTAAATGACATCGCAAGCTTTACATTTGCATTTTACGTTGACATCTATTTATTAATATGAACGTGACTATACTAAGTTGTGATTTGAGCTACTTTATCCAAGGGCTAGTGTGACTTGACATGATGGTATAGTGCCACGAATTCACTTAAATCGTAGAGAAGCTATCACGTAACTGTCACTAGGAAAGATAAAAAGGACTACATTCATTGTGAATCTGCTTGACCGTTTACTCTATTCACGCTAACTAGGTATGTATGAAACTCAAGTCTTATTCGGACCAGCCATCATAGCCTCGCTCTCAGCGGCTCTTGAGGCTCTTGCGGTTGTTGTTGCACCTGTATTTCCACTGTCTGTTGCTTTAAAATATCTGCAGCAATGAGCCTCAGATCTGGCTTCCTCAATTTACCACTCGCCGTCTTAGGCCACACTTGAAATGCAGGATGAGAACCTAGCCATATTATATAACGTGGCCGCTTAAAGTGTGCCAGCGTCTCGGCTACCCAGGCACGGAGCTGGTTATCTGAAGGGAGGGCCATGTCTGGGTTTGTAGGCTCGACAAAGGCACAGATTTGTTCTCCGTATTTGGCATCTGGTACACCAATCACTGAGGCCTGTGCGATGGAAGGATGGGCAACAAGACGTTCTTCTATTTCGAGCGGGGAGATATTTTCACCACCACGAATAATCATGTCTTTGATGCGGCCAGTGATGACGAAGAAGCCGTCTGGGTCAAAGTAGCCTTCGTCGCCGGTGTGAAACCATTCGAGACCATCTTCGGGTGATACGCGGTGTGCTTCAGCTGTGCGCTTAGGGTTTCCGTAATAGCCCGCTTGGATACCGTTGCCGCGGAGAGCGATTTCACCCCGTTGACCACGCGGCACGGTGCGTCCGGTGGAAGGATCGGCAATACGAGCAGAGAAGCCCGGGAAAAGGCGGCCGGAGGTGATGGTGCGCTGGGCCATGGAGTCTGTATCGCGAGTCATGGTGACGATGGAGGAAGCTTCGGTGAGGCCCCAGTTGGTGTGTGTTTGTGTGATGCCAAAGGCTTGCCAGACTTTGCGCATGAGCGGCTCGGGGACGGCTGAGCCGGAGAGAATAGCAAAGCGGAGGCTGGAGAGATCGTAGTCGTTGAACCTTGGGTGTGCCATTTCAGCGACGAACATTGTTGTTACGCCGTAGATTCCTGTGCAGCGGTACTTGGGAATACATGCCAAAGTGGCCTCGACATTGAAGATGCTGGCAGGAAGAATGAGTGATGCGCCGTAGGCTGTTGCTGTCGCGAGGCCAATGATGAGGCCGAAGCTGTGGAAGAGAGGAACGGGGAGACAGATGCGGTCGGAGGACTGGAGGTACATTGTGCTGCCAATGTAGCGGCCGGCGTTGTAGATGCCGCTGTGTGTTAAAGCAGAGGCTTTGGGAAGACCAGTTGAGCCGCTTGTGAATTGGAGATTCATGACATCGCGAGCGTGGATCTTAGCTTCTAGAGCGAGGAGGTCGAAGGTGCTTTTGTGACCGCGACGGAGAACATCTTCATAATCCTCATAGTCTAGCTTTACGAGGGCAGATTCTTTGTCTGCATTAACGACAATGACATTTTTCAGTGATGAAATACCCTTTCTCAAGTTGGGAATCCAAGGACGGTAATCATAACGATCAAATTGGGGGACCATAATCAGCGTAGAGACGCCGCAAGATGAGAGCACGGAATGTAATTCCTGCTCGCTATACGCGTAATTCGCCAAAGTGACTGGCGCGCCAAGTTTCGTACACGCAAAGAACGTCTCGATATATTCAATCTCATTGCCCATGAGGATGGCAATGCGATCCCCTTGCTGAGCACCCAACCCAGCCAGCCCACGAGCGAGATCATCAGAGCGTGAATCCGCCTCGGCATATGATAATGATTTTTGCTGGTGATCTGAAGCGACGAGCAAGGCGTCGGGTTGTAACTTTGCTTGTTCGCGGAGGAGACGACCGAAAGTTTTGTGTATGGGAATGGGTTGGGCTGGGCCGTGGAGGATGGAGAGGTTGGCTTTGCTGGAGGAGGCCATAGCTTGGATGGCCGGGCGAGTTTCTTTGCTGCTTGCCATGATTGCAAAAAAAACCCAAAAAAAAAAAAACAATTGTTGTTTAGGATGAAAATGAACACATGGGAGCACGGGGAAAGCAAAACTCTATAATTTTTTTTTTTGAAAAGAATAAAGAAAGGAGGGGAGGGGGGTGGAAAGAATTGGTTGCTGTAGAAGTTTTGTCGTATGTTTAGAGCTGATATCAATGATGCTCCGCTTCCCGGGTCCGGTGGTGGGGCCGACTGGGGGCGCCGGGGCCGGAGTGAGGGGAAACCCCGCCTTCTCATAGGCGAGGAGGTGAGAACTACTGCACGTCGGCTATTGTATCAGATATTATTGCTCTTAGTTATTTTTACTTCGTAGTGTTGCTAGGTATGAAGAGGGCTTGCTCGGGAGTCGGGGTTTCGTGGTATTTTGCCGTGGTGAATGAGGAGCGATAGGCGACAAGCGACGAGCGAGATGGTGGGGTAAGCAGCTAGAAGAAAGAGTTCTAGTAGAGTTCACTGCCTGGACTGTAGATCCATGGCTGCAAATGACTTGAAGAATTAATTATACGAAGGCAAGGTATGTGGACATATTTAGGTCATTCTGAAGTGGAGTTGACATACGTTCGACAAGGAGAAGCAGATGAGCCAAACTACAACATGAATGTGCAGGGTAAAATCGTCATTGTTACAGGAGGGTAAGACCAGACACATACTTCTGCCTTTTTCTTCTTTCTCAATATGATAGCAATGCTAATAAGAAGAAAAAAATGATAGTCTTTCTGGTCTCGGTGCAGCTACAGTCAAGCTCCTAAGCGGTCTCGGAGCTTTAGTAGCAGTCTTTGATTTAGAGCTACCAAAAGATACTCCAAGCAATAAGGCAGATTTACAAAAGAAAAGGTTTTTCAAAGTCGATGTGTCCAAGACGGAACAAATAGCTGCGGCTGTGGAGGGTGTTGTAACTTGGAGTAAAGAGACAGGGAAAGCTATTGCTGCGGTGGTTTGTTGTGCTGGGTTTCTTGGGCCGGCAAAGGTGAGATGAAGCCCCTACTAACTCATACAAACTTGTGCTTGTGACATTGAATACTGACACACAATAAGATACTTTCAAAAAATGGAAAGCCACTAGTTCTTGAAACATTCAAAAAGGTCGTTGATATTAGTCTTACTGGTACAATCGATGTCATTCGCCAACTCCTCCCACACATGTCAACACAGCCCGCCGACGAAGAAGGCTCTCGCGGCGTCATAATCACAGTCTCTTCAGCCGCTGCCTTTGATGGGCAAGAAGGCCAAGTTTCGTACAGTGCCGCTAAGGGGGCCATTGCGGCAATGACGCTACCGCTTGCGAGAGATCTTTCGCAGTGGGGAATCAGGGCGGTTTGTATTGCGCCGGGGATGTTTGATACAGGGATGGTGGGAGGTATGCCGGAGAAGGCGAGGGAGAGTCTGAAGAAGACTTTGGAGTTTCCGGCGAGGGCGGGGAGGCCTGAGGAGTTTGCGAAGATGGTGAGGAGCGTGATTGAGAATGAGATGTTGAATGGAACGGTAATACGGTTGGATGGGGCGGCGAGGATGCCAAGTCGGTTGTAGGAGAGTAAAGGACATAGGATATGGGGTTGAATGTAATATTGTCCCGACTTATTCATACCAAATACCTTTTGCATTATGGGCTTGTGATTTATATAGAGTGAAGAAGGAATATGATAACAAGTATTATTGGCACAATAATCTAACTATTCTCGTTGTTGGCTGAATTCCACTTCCGGTTTTAGATCTGCTACTCAAAGGTATGCATAGTATCGCACTATAGATAGGCTACAGAGTATACATATCTATAAGCAACGTTAAGTCATACAAAACAAATAATGAGATAAGAATTAAATTATCATCTGTATACTCTTGGGCTATTAAAATCATGCAAATAATCTAAGATGCAAGATATCCTCGAGCTTGTAATAATCACTTTATAGACCATAATATACCGCAGTATCCTTTATATTTTATTCCATCGATAGAAGAGACATTAATTTCTTCGTAATCCTCAATGTGCGGCCGCTATGATTAAATGATACGAAATGAACTATTCTTTCTAGATAGGCAATAGACTTTGATCAAATAATGCAAATGAATTCCCTGAGGATATCTGCTCTGCTATGCCAGCAAGCTAACTACGCAACCATGGTTTACAGCAGATAGTTATACTTGGCGGAGATTTCTCTTCGGCTTCAGAGCTCTTATGTAGGCCACTTTACCAAGCCAGTAATTCTTCTGCCTTAATCAGATATTGTATACTCAGCTCATCGTGTACCTAATTGCATTATAACATATGACATTATCAACCCTACAAGTTCCAAACGGATGCATCTGAAGTCGGGGTTAGATTGGTAAGTCGACTAGAGCAGCAGGCCTTCACATACTTCTATTATTAGTATGCTTGTTATATGACTTAATCTACACGCAACAACTCTTTTCTCTGTAACCTAACTTCACGTTGCCACAAGCAGCTTTAAAAATACTTACTGATGTTCACACATTAAATCTCGCTCCATCAAATCGATCATTAAGGCAATCAACTCAACTTGACTTAAGTTGTCCAGTTGATTTCATTGAGGCAAAAACAATCACTCTTGACTTTTAAGGGATGTATCTAGCAACTTGAAGCGTCTACGGTATTGATCACATTATCATGATTATCATGGAATGGTCTGGGCGAAAACCTTTTCATTACGATGATATCTAGACACTTAATTCAGCCTCTAATTGAATAACTTTTACTTTCCAAGTCAATTTCTTGACTAGTCTTTTACTTGAGAGTTAGAATGAGACAACATGTTGCCCCTACCCTGCTCTATGGCTTTCTTACTATTAGACACATATATTCTTCCTGCTAATCAATGTGGCGCTTGTCAACTATTAGTGGGAGTAGTGGCGAGTGGGTCTTCTCCTCGGCTGTCGTCTGTCGCCAAATGCATCAGACCGAGCAGCATTAGTCGTAAGCGACAAGCAGGGGAATGGCATTTCAGATCGGCTTCGAAATTAAAATCAAGATTACTAACACAACCGAGGCAATGTTGTTGAAATTGTGACGAGGTCGGAGCATTCATTCTCTTCATTAACTGTGATATGCCTTGTTGTTTCTAACCTAGAGTAGATGGTTTCTTGTAGTTAAACAGCCATTTACGAAGCATCAAAACTTATTGTTGCGTTTTCTAATTCACAGCAGCAGCAGCAGAAACGACCACCATGCCTAACTCATCTTCATCTTTTGTTGTTGGGGTCGGCATGACCCCGTTTCAGTCTCCGAAAAAGTCCGCTAGCCTATCAAATAACCCAATGTCGGACTATCTTGATCTAGCTGTCGAAGCTGGCGTTAAAGCTCTGTTAGATGCTGGACTTACCTTTGATAAGGTAGATCAAGGTATAGGATGTTACGTCTTTGGCGACTCAACGTGCGGTCAGCGTGTCTTTTACAGCTTGGGTATGACGGGAATTCCCATTATCAATGTTCACAATTATTGTTCCTCTGGAAGTACGGGCTTATGGTTGGCGAACCAAGCTATCCGATCAGGAGATGCAGAATGTGTTATGGTCGTTGGATTCGATAAGATGTACCCAGGAGTACTGCCTCAGACACACAAGGATCGTACGAACCCGCTGTCACGTGTCCTTGATCTATCCAAGACGCAGATACCTGAAGCCGATCGTAATAAGCCGTCGCCGGGCTGGAGTCCTCAGCTGTATGCTAATGCTCAAGCTGAGTATCTTGAGAGATATGGGGGGTCTGGCGGTGCTGAGAAGCGTGATTTTGCACGTATTACTGCTGTTAATCGAGAACATGGCACTCGAAACCCTTATTCACAGTTGTCAAAAGCTGTTTCGGCTGATGACGTTTTGTCTAGTCCTGTGATTTCAGGAGACATCACACGACTGCAGTGCTGTCCTTCATCGGTAAGTGACCGAATTCAAAAGGTTGAAGCTTCTCGATATATGTTAAGTTGCTAACAACTTGGTACTTTTAATTCAGACTGGTGCTGCAGCGGCCATAATAGTGTCCGAGTCCTTCTTAGCTGCACATCCCTACCTTCGAAGCACGGCCATTCAAATCGCTGGCCAGGCCCTGGCTACTGATTCCCCCAAACTTTTTGAATCAAAAAGTGCAATTGAGCTCCTAGGTTCAGATATGACGCGGATAGCGTCGAAGCGTGCTTACGAACAAGCAGGCATCACGCCTAAAGATGTCTCGGTTATTGAGCTACACGATTGTTTCACAACAAATGAGATGTGTGCTCTTGAAGGCCTGGGACTAGCTGAGGAGGGCAAAGGCTGGAAGCTAGTTCGAGATGGCCTCATTACATATAATCCAAAGGGCAAAGAGAAAGGTTGGATCGTGAATCCAAGTGGAGGGCTCATATCAAAGGGGCATCCCCTGGGTGCCACAGGATTAGCGCAGTGTGCAGAGCTGGGTAAGCATTTATCCCCCCCTCAGGCGTATTATTTACTTTGTATTATCCTGGAGAAAATAACACAGCTAACGAATTGGAAAGTTTGGCATCTTCGAGGATGGGCAAAGCGCCGCTCAGTTGCGTCAACGCGGTATTGTCTCCAGCACAACATGGGCATGGGCGGTGCAACGGTAGTAACGATATATAAGAGGATAGATGGAGAAGTGGCACCAAGCCTTGAAGAGACGAGGCCAGAAGAAGATGGCCGTAGCCGTTTGGGCTACAATCCTGCCGAAGAAGCACGATCCATAAGTCGTGAGGACTGGAAGAGCGTGGTTGCAGAAGGAGAATCGTCTTCGGCATGGGCGGCAGCTGAGTTGCCGTGGAATGTGAATCCAGGGGCATATAGCACTAGAGCTAAGCTGTAGGAATTTAATTAGACGTGATGTAGAATTATGCTTATATATATATGCTCTCTAGTTTGTAGAGGATGCAACAAATATCAGGCCAATATTGAATGAGTCTAGAGTTTACTAATACGAGGGAGTCTAGAGAGGGAGTAACTTTAGTCGAGATAACACTATTCTTGTAGTATTGCATGCATCAGCTGAAGTGCCCTGTAAACCAAAACTTGTTGGGCAGTTATAGTGACTTTTAGTGACCCGATATTATAATAGTCCACTAAATAGTCCACTAAAGGCGCTCTTCTCCACCCCCGCATTTCATGAAGCACCAGCTGAACCCTCAAAACTTCAATCTCTTTTCCCGTCTTGCCCGCTAAGAGTCCAGAGCACCTGTAAACAACCTCAATGTTCTCTTCTCTCTGTGATTTGAATATTCCATCTTCTATGATTACATAAATAAAGGCATGTCATCTCGAACAGGAATTGTGCGGCGCCAAAACATTGCGCTCGGCCGCTCGGGTCCGCGTTCTAGAAATGGATGCCAAACTTGCCGTCTAAGAAGAGTTCGATGCGATGAGAAGCGACCAACTTGTGGCCACTGCGACAGACTCAAGCTTGAATGCGGATATCGACCTCCTCAGCCTCGACGTAGCCAGAGAAGGCCACCTTCTCCTGATGACAGCTCGGCGAGCTCTCTGCAAGATGCTGAGGCGAATCCACCGCAAAGGCTGAGCATGGTAGCTGATGAGATGGTTGATGAATCTGCTTTCTCTGTAGCATCATCACGACCAGAAGATGGCCTTCGAGAAATTCAAGTGACTCAAATAACTGGCATGAGTGAACAGGCTGAAGGACCTGAGAGTACGACTACAGGTAGCCTCATCACAGATTCCATGAGCTCCTATATGACGCCGACAACAGCCGCAGCGCTTGACGTTGGCTTTACTTCCATCCCCTCGGGAGACTTCTCAGGGGAATTATCGCAGTCAACCTGGAGTCCTTCATGGCTTGACAGGGTGCCTCTTCCTGATTCGGCCATTTCTTTCACTTCATTGGGATTTACTAGTGCTCTCAGCCCCAACTTCTTTAACACTGACCAGTCGTCTGGCTGGCGCGGCGACGCTCTTTCTGAGATGGGTGGTGGCTCAATTATTACTACGTCAAACTTGGACAGCAGTCCGGGCCTGCAGGACGTTGCACAAAGTAATAATAACGGACAACTTGTCAGCATGAGTGGACAGGAAGTCGGTAGACAAATTAGCAGGACAGGATGCAAACCGGCCTTTGCGTTTTCACCACCTCTCCTCTCAGACGCCCAGGAAGAGCTACTGTTGAGGACGTTCGAGTGCGCCATCCAGCCACCAGCCTCTCTTGCTGGTATCCATCCGCTGGGTTGGCCCAAGATCAAGCGTTATGTGCTTCATATGGCCCACGGCAAGCATAGCTCGATAGAATATGGGGCGGTTATGCACGCTCTTGCAGCACTCAGCGCCATGTTGTTTGAACCTAGCCGGCCAGCCGCCTTAGCAGCTTTAGGCAGTCGTGTATCCAGCTGCCGTGACGACTTTGGGCTTCTCTCTTTGCGACTGCACGATGTAGCTTGCGTTGCGCTCAAGTTGAGTCTCTCACACGCAGGGTGGGAGGAGCGGAGCAGTCGAGCACTTCTGGTGGCCATCTTTTTGTTGGCTTGGTTTGAGACTGCTTATGACGGCAATGATCAGGTTAGACCCAGCTTCCCAGAGGATATGGCCGAGCAAATCATTGTCCACGGTCGAGATTGGGACGCCGGTTCTGCCAGTCTTTTCCAATGGCTTGACTCGTTTGACGCCAAGATGTCTCATATGGGTGGCCGTCATCTCCTCTCAGAGCCGGCTTTGGAAATCATCAGACGGCCACGTCCGGGTGTCGCCGATTCAGCCAACATGGAAGTCGGTGACAGCGACTCCATCAACGATATTGATGAGATATCTACAACCTTGATGGCAGATAGGAAGAATGTAAACCCTGCTTCAAAGCCCCATAATGGCGGTGCCAGGCTCGCTACGCTGCTAACCGAACCACCAAGCATACCCAAAAATGTAGTGTGCATGGGGGTTTTCAACATATTACTACAGCCAGCCTTTGAATTTCACATGGCATCCCAAGCATATTCACGCCGCATTGGCTGTCATGATCGCCATCACCGCCCGCGCGGAACTCCCGAGGATGAGCTTGAAGTAATGAAGGCATGCATGGGTTTTGAAGAAGAACTAGAGGAGCTATGGCGGCGTCGGCCTAGTATCCTAGACCTCGACGCTCAGCAGCTACGTCTATTTGTCAGTGAAACCATTGCTCGCAGACTAGAGCAGCTATTCAGCGTCTATATTGCTACATTTTGGGCCCACTTCGTATACATACACCGCGTCGCTTACTGGACCCTGCAGCATACACCTATCGCTCTCAAGGCCCTGACGCAGACGGGCAACATGATGCGCCGTAGTGTTGGTCAGCCTATGCATCAACATGCCTTTGACGCGAGTATTTCCCGAACGGCCTCCACTGCTATTCATCCGGGCTTGATGTGGGTATGCTTCTTATTTGGTTGTGAGGTACCCGATCCTGTGCAGCAGGAATGGTCAGTGTTGCAATTGCGAGCTCTGGGCCGTCTAAGTGGCATGACTGGTCAAAGACAGGGGACAGGGCTTGACAATAATGAAGGAGATGGATTTCCAGTTGGAGCATTGGATCAGAAAGGGGCGCAGACAGCTCTCAAGGTGGCACGTCTTCTGGAGGTCATTATTGAACGTCAGACCAAGTCGGGCGCTCGTGTGGATGGCAAATACCTGAGCCAGGAGATCTTTGGCTGTCATTTCTACATCATCTAATAAGAAAACTAGCCCTCTTGAGTCGGCAGCGACTTGGTCTAGGGCAAACGGACGCGATGAAGCCGGCGCAAACTTACAATTGGCATCGGAGGCGAAGAAGAGATTTACTCCATGTTTGCTGACACCGAACGATGAATGTGTTACGATATAATATAAAGTACAAAGGAAGAACTTAGCAGCCACATGGCCACTTAGTGCTAACTACTAATTCATCATTAAGCGTATCCGTACTCCGTATTATCCCCGCGATTGGATATCTGCTGGATCAGACCAGCGCTATTGATATTTCCATCTCCACCATCAGCTTCCAAACTGCTGCTATTCGTCCTCGTCTATCGTCTACCGGCTAAACATATTCCGTAGATTCCACTAAGAGTTCCCCGTGGGGAAGCGCCTCTCTTCTAAGCAGGGGCGGGGAGAGCCTGCATATTGTTGTTATTCTTTCCGACGAGTGCTGTCAAAGGGTATCCTGTACGCTGTCACGATCATTACTCCCAAAGGGCTTTTGAGACCATCGGATCAATTTCAGCACCTTAACCTGTCATACTTTCTTAGCTGCAATTCTGTTCGTTTCATTTATATATATGCTGTCTAATTCTCTCCCACGTTTGATTGATTGACGATCCCCGATCTGCAGCTCACATGTGTTGGCTCGACTTCATCAATTCTTCTTGCTGGTCACAATAATTCATTCATCTTCACCTTGTCATCTAACCCAAATATGGAGGACGAAAAGCTACCAAAGACCATTGAGGATGGCGCCAGCTCCCACTTTGAGCGTATCCAGGAAATTGACCCAGTTATTGAAAAGAGGCAAGTCATTATCATGAAGCTGAAGAACGTTTATCCCTATACCAGGTGGAAGCTAACCAAGGATGTGTGTTGCTGTTATTTAGAATTGTCCGCAAGATTGACATGCGTCTCATGCCTTTCACTATCTGGATATATCTCCTTTGTTATATGGACAGGTCCAATATTGGTACGTTGGTGCACCGGATTTCCCTTTTGCCATTCTGCTTTTCTCTCCATCATGCTAGAGGTATACTGCTTGTATGTATCTATGACTCTAACCACCAACTCAGGCAATGCAAAGATTTTGAACGCCGACCACGATCACACTTTACTAGAGTCAACACATATGACCACTAAGCAGTATACCATTGCCCTCATGGTCTTTTTAGTCGCATATTCCATCTTCGAGGCACCAAGCAATCTCGCAGCCAAGGCTCTTCAACCTAATTAGTGAGATCTAACCTCCTTTACTCCCTATTATTGGCTTGCTTAACTGACAAACCCATTCGTGAAATGTAGCTGGCTAGGCTTCTTGGTCATGGGCTTTGGAGCCTTTTGCACAGCCATCGCCGGAGCGCACGACTTTGCTAGTACATCGGCTTTACGATTCTTCCTAGGCGCTTTTGAAGCTGGCATCTTTCCCGGAATGGTCTTCTTCATGAGCTTCTGGTACAAAGCAGAAGAACGAGCTACTCGGATAGCATTATTCCTTTGCAGCGCGACCTTGGCTGGCGCATTTGGCGGGTAAGTCAAAATCTAGGACTCTGAGTAGAGTTCATCTTCAAAGATTATCTGTAATTTAATAACTAAGACTTTTTCTTTCTTACTTAATAGTGCTATTGCATATGGTGTTGGACATATTGATGGCAGATTAGGGTTGGAAGGGTGGCGATGGCTGTTTATCGTTGAGGGTGTTCCTTCCAGTGAGTTATCACCATCCCCTTTGTCGCCTAGACCTATTCAAAACCGTCTCCTCTAACATGTTACTCACTTTAGTTGCCTTGGGAATTTTAACATTCTTCTTTATGCCAAGCTATCCGGAGAAGGTTGGGTGGCTCACGGAAGAAGAAAAGGCCATCCAGGTGGCGCGTCTCGGTATAAATTCGTCCTACGGGTAAGCTTGAACACCTAATCTAATAACATGAACATCCATTGATTGTTTTCAGCGGGGAGAAACTCAGTTGGGAAGATGCCAAGGCAACGCTCAAGGAAGTTAGGCTATGGGTGCACTACATAACATACCTGTGCATTGGTGTCGGTGTCTCATCGCTATCACTCTTTGCACCTACCATTGTCGCTGGTCTTGGCTACAAGAATCTCCAGGCTCAGCTTTTCACCATTCCGCCTTATGCAGTGGCTTACGTCGTGACTCTCTTCTTGGGCATGGTGTCTGATCGTAAGAAGACGAGAGGCTTAGTAGCTGGTGGATGCTTTACCTTTGGCACTATTGCCTTTATTATTCAAGGTGAGTCTAAACATCTTGCTCAAACTTTCAATCGTCTTGAGCTTACACAATGTCTTAGCCTGTCTTCCCGGTAAATTATATGCAGCTCGCTATGCGATGCTTTGTATCAGCACCGCCGGTGTCTTCGCTGGTCTACCCCCGTTGTGTGCGTGGATTTCAGACAACGTGCGTAGTACCACAGCCGGATCTCTCGCCTCAGGGCTTAACATTGCCTTCACTGGCCCTGGTCAGATCATTGGTGTCTGGATTTACCGGGCACAGGACGCACCTTTTTATCGCCTGGGTCATGGCATTAACGCCGGGTTTCTTGCGGTGGGAGCTATACTGAGCTTTTCTTTATGGTGGCACTACACGCGGCTGAACAAAAAATTGGTGGGCACTAATGAGCCCAGATGGATTGCGTAGAGATTTACTTGTTGGTCTATAATGATGTTGAAGTAAACTGAGATGAGAAGCAATTTTCATGATAATCTACGTAGAGTCAGCTAAGATTGGCGTAGATGTTGTGCGTTATAATAAGCGTTTGCATTGTTTAAGTCTACGACGATTACTGTCTTTTTATTTTACTCTATAGCAATAGCAGATCTTTCTATAGTAGCAACATAATCCACGTTAAAGCAGCTAGAGAGGCTTCACTATGCAACCTATAATATCCAATATATAACCTAAAGGACTATATTATTTAATCACTGCTCGTTTGCTTGTAAGATGAGCGTGGCAGTAACAGTGTTGTGGGATATCTTAGTGAGAACCCCGACTTAAAAAAAACGTGAGTAGGACTTTACACTTCATTCATCGCCACAATTTCCCGATCCTAGTGTATTTCCATGATAATCATTTGGTCGTACAGGAGAGAGTGTTCCCATAAATTCTATTACTTTCAATTATTCAGTCATGAGAATTCATATGGATAGACCGAGTTGTTCCTGTTCCACGCGTTGCGCATGGTCTCTTGGTCCCAGAGCCTCGCCGCTGGCAGCCAATAAATCGTGCGTTAACCATACAGCATCTGATTGATCCAAGGGGTTAGTAAGCAAGCATAATATCATATGCTACTCAAAGCAGGTCAAAACATCAGGCTTCATGTTGGGCTGTTGTTACCCTTACTAACCTTATTCCCAACACTTACTATTACTTCTCCCAGGATTTGGCACATCATTCCTAATCGCTACAACAAACGATGAACATATAAACCATTTGCGATTGATAGTAGAGTTAACCAGTATTCTAGTTACTGTGGCAAACACGTAACGATAGGTACAAGAATGGGGTGGCTACGAGACAAGCTCGCGGCTCACATAAAGCCAAGGCATACTGCTGCGACAAATGAAGTTACAAGCACCTCAATTCCAGTACCTCTAAAGGCGCATATTGACCCTATATAGGAAAATCGACATAATGTTCCTCAAGGCCTACATCAGGTTTACCCATTAAACCACCCTGACGATACAATCATAGAGTATGTAGCAGGCTCTATCCCCGTGTATCAGCTCTCTAACAGATTCCAGCATCATTGCGATTCATGGACTTGATACATCAGCGCCAAAGACCTGGGAACATACCTCAGGACGACAGCGGGGGGGTGAAATGGGGAGCACCGTGGTCAACTGGTTATCCGATGAAGATATGCTGCCCGCGATCGTCCCACGAGCCCGTATAGTTACATATAATTGGCGTGCCGAGTTCTCGAGAAATGCTGTCGATTCGACCCTCCGAGCCCACGCCGAGGGCTTACTCTTGGATTTGCGTGTCTTTCGGAACGAGGGAAATGGGAAGAACGTAGAGAGGAGCGAATCTAGTCCTCGACCAATTGTGTTTATCGCCTCTTGCTTCGGAGGGCTTGTCCTAGTCAAAGTGCAAACTATAGTCTCTACGTTTCATACTTTTGCTAACACAAACAGGCTCTTGTCATTGCTGCTTCTGCCGGAGGTAGCGAATATAGCTTTTTACGAGATGCGACAGTTGGTATTGTATTTCTCGGTACGCCTTTCAAAGGCTCGCTCGCCCAGAGACACGCGCAATGGCTGGTAGCATTCGAAGGGTTCATAGGCGAGCAGGCTTCTGTCAGTCTTATCAAAGACCTCGATTCATCCACCGGTGTTCTCAACGATCTTGTGAATCAATTTGCAAAAGAGTCCAAGGGACTTTACTACCATCTTCCGCTACACTGCTTCTACGAAAACCAACCTACCAATCTTTTAAACAAGATTCTTCCAGGACATTTGGGTCGGCGTGCCAAAGATCTAGCCAAATCGATGAATATGAATAAATTTGTCAGTATCCCCTTGTACAGTAAATAAAATAATCTTCAACTAAAAGCACCCTGCAGCTTGTTGATCAAGAGTCGGCGTGTCTTCAGGGGTGGGAGGCGACTGCTCTCGACTGTTCCCATGTTATGATGAACAAGTTTGCTACTGAGACGAACAACTTTCTTAGGGTCAGCAGCGCCATTAAGAAATTTGTGACCGAAGCACAAGAGACTCTGAATCAACGCAAAAGTAAGTAATGTGATCATTCGTACACAGAGGCTACTCTAACCCAACTCTTTGCAGCTCGGCGAGAATCCATTTTCTTAGTCCCATTTGGACGAAATAAAAACTTCGTTGGAAGAGAAGCTATGATGGACCTGATTCTCGAGAAAATACCACCAAGTGCATACAAAGACGGGTGCCAGCGCATTGCTATTGACGGCCTCGGGGGTGTCGGCAAGACTCAACTTGCCTTGGAGGCTGCTTTTCGAGTCCGGCATCGGTATCCAGGCTGCTCTGTCTTTTGGGTGCCGGCAATTGACGTCGCTACCTTTGATAATGCCTATCGCGAAATCGGCAAAAAGCTCAACATTCCAATAATCAATGAGGATAAGGCGGATGTCAAAGCTCTCGTGAAGACTGCTTTAAGTCAAAGCTCTGAGGAATGGCTCATGATCATTGATAACGCCGATGACACAGGGATGTTCTTTGGTAATGCTAGACTCTCCGATTATCTTCCATTCAGTCACCATGGCTCTATACTATTCACGACGCGCAACCACCAAGTCTCTGTCAAGCTTGTTCAGTCGCAACAGGATATTATTAAGGCCTCCGAATTAGATAGGGACGAGGCTATCGGACTACTACATAAAAACCTAAGACCAGACCAATTAGACGACAAAGAGAGCATGATGAGCCTCCTCGACTTTCTGGCTGACTTGCCGCTGGCTATCAACCAGGCATCAGCTTATATGGCCATGACAAGTATGACGATAAAAGATTATCTTAGTCATTGTCAGAAAAGCAATGCGAAATTTATCAAGCTCCTTAGCAAAGACTTCGAAGACCAAGGCCGATATAAGAACATCCAGAATCCAGTCGTTACCACATGGTTAATTTCGTTTGATCAAATTTCGTCGCATAACCAGCAAGCAGCTCAGCTCCTGAGATATATGGCCCTTCTTGCTGAGAAGAATATTCCAAGGAGCATCCTTCCGCAGGGGGAAGATGAACTAGATGTGGATGAGGCACTCGGCACACTAAAGGCGTACGCATTTATAAGTGAGCGATTTGGTCAGCATTCATATGATATGCACAGACTCGTACGACTTGCAATGCAAGCTTGGCTGGACCAAACCAAGGGGCTAGGAGCTTGCATAACACGCGTGATTAAGCAAATTGATCAAGTCTTTCCATCCCCCAGACATGAGAACAAGGAGATCTGGATGCTCTATATTCCACATGCGGCAGCAGTGCTAAAGTTTGGTGACATGTCAACCAATGACCTGTCTAAGTCTCATCTTGCCCACAGTCTAGCCAACACTTTCCAAATTCTTGGGAGATATAAAGAGGCCGAGGCAACGCAGCGTCAAGTTCTTACTCTTTATACGAAAATACTTGGGGCTCAGCATCCAAATACACTTACAAGCATGAATAATCTTTCAACTATATTTATAAAACAAGGAAAAATAGAAGAGGCTGAGGCAATGCAGCGCCAAGTTCTTACTCTTCAGACGAAAATACTCAAGGCTCAGCATCCAGATACGCTTACAAGCATGAATAATCTTGCAGGCATACTTAAAGACCAAGGAATAATAGAAGAGGCTGAGGCAATGCAGCGTCAAGTTCTTACTCTTCAAACGAAAGTACTTGGGGCTCAGCATCCAGATACACTTATAAGCATGAATAATCTTGCATACATACTTAAAGAACAAGGAATCATAAAAGAGGCTGAGGCAATACAGCGTCAAGTTCTAACTCTTCGAACGAAAATACTTGGGGCTCAGCATCCAGATACACTTATAAGCATGAATAATCTTGCATACATACTTAAAGAACAAGGAATCATAAAAGAGGCTGAGGCAATACAGCGTCAAGTTCTAACTCTTCGAACGAAAATACTTGGGGCTCAGCATCCAGATACACTTATAAGCATGAATAATCTTGCATACATACTTAAAGAACAAGGAATCATAAAAGAGGCTGAGGCAATACAGCGTCAAGTTCTAACTCTTCGAACGAAAATACTTGGGGCTCAGCATCCAGATACACTTATAAGCATGAATAATCTTGCATACATACTTAAAGAACAAGGAATCATAAAAGAGGCTGAGGCAATACAGCGTCAAGTTCTAACTCTTCGAACGAAAATACTTGGGGCTCAGCATCCAGATACACTTATAAGCATGAATAATCTTGCATACATACTTAAAGAACAAGGAATCATAAAAGAGGCTGAGGCAATACAGCGTCAAGTTCTAACTCTTCGAACGAAAATACTTGGGGCTCAGCATCCAGATACACTTATAAGCATGAATAATCTTGCATACATACTTAAAGAACAAGGAATCATAAAAGAGGCTGAGGCAATACAGCGTCAAGTTCTAACTCTTCGAACGAAAATACTTGGGGCTCAGCATCCAGATACACTTATAAGCATGAATAATCTTGCATACATACTTAAAGAACAAGGAATCATAAAAGAGGCTGAAGCAATGCAGCGTCAAGTTCTTACTCTTCAGACGAAAGTACTTGGAGCTCAGCATCCAGATACGCTTTTGAGCATGAATAACCTTGCATTTACACTTATAAATCAAGGGGAAATAGAAGAGGCTGAGGCAATGCAGCGTCAAGTTCTTACTCTTCGTACGAAAGTACTTGGGGCTCAGCATCCAAAAACTCTTACAAGCGTGAATAATCTTGCATACATACTTGAAAAACAAGGAAGAATTGAAGATGCTGAAGCAATAAAGAAAGAAGCTCTGGCGGTTGAAAAAAATCTACACGAAGATAAATAAAAGTCGTGTTAACATGCCTTTGAGAATTTAATACATTTTACCAACTCTGGAGCAGATGCTTTTTCGCAAGACCTTTCTCTCCCTTATTACTCTATAGATGCTGATTTTGATTCAGTCGTATAAGCTCATATACCAAATCTATGCATTGAAATGGAGTCGGCTTCTTGATTTGGTTCAATCGAAATATCAAGCTTGCCTCGTGGCCGTTTGTCCATTTTTGTATTAAGAAAGAAATGGAATTCACTAAGAACAGCAATATAGAAAAGTAGACATAGAAAGTGTTTCAGATTCTCTCCTACGTATTGTAGAAGGCTGCTATTGTGCGAGCCGCCTCTAGCCCAAATTTTATCTTTCTTACTTACAATAACACGTCGAAATTCATGCATATGCACTAGTGGTCGTTCTAGTTACAGCCTTTGTAATTATAGAGGCAAGTAATACCTTTAGAAGTATAAGTCAACACACATCGAGGTGTCCTAAAGTAAGCAAGGTTGTGCTCCTGCAGTTCTCCGAGACTCACTATATCATTGGTTGTTGAACTTCAATGAATTATACCCTCTTCTCATACGTACTTTAACAAAGATAGTTACAGTGACAAGTCCTAATGGCCTACGAAGCAAAGCTTGGAAGTGTACAACATATGCTAGAAGAGTTCAAAAGAATAGAGGGTGGATGTTTCTCTACTGCTTGGCATTTAGATGGCATCTCGTTTGTGCGGATGTAAACGAACTATGGTTGTCATACATTGCTGAAGGTAAATGTGGTATGTTACAGGTAGTTATATTGCTGTATATTCTATGAGATGAATAGGGTTTCTATCTATGATAATAGTGATATTGTCAAAATAACGCAGAAATAACACAAAATCACCGAGTAGTAGTTAAAGAAATCCCCCGGAGGCAGCAAAGTAATATAAGTAACGACCTTTAATTACTCTACTTACGTGATTATGAGAAGTTACGAGACTTAAAGAAGCTACTGATCTCTATTCTTATATTACTCTACTCATATATCTTGTGATTTGATGAAGGTCGCCTTTTTTCCCTCTCTTTGCTTGTTGTTCGCCACTTGGGCACTTGGTTCTCTCAATGAAACTTCATCATAGGATAAGTCACCGTTCAAGCTACCACACATCCATCATATCACTTCATTACCTCCTTAAATCCTTCATTAAAAATAAGGGAAATGTCTCTTTTGTAATTTATATACATAATCTGATCAGCTTTTATAAACCCTATTTACAATTTTCGCAGTTTCGAAAATGCCAACTCACGAAACAGCCATCAGCTTACATCTTTCCCTTCTCTGCTCCTAATTCTTGCTCCAGGGCTTATCAGATGATAACACTCATAATTAAGTTATACATTGATACAATATCAGGATCTCATATGCATTATATTACGTATCAAATTATCTCGTCTTGTTGTTCCATATAATATATGCTGTCTTTGCTACCACGCCACACTTCGTCTGCATACAAAACAGCCTCGCTCAAATTCTACTTATCAGCACAACAGCAAAAAAAATTCCCAACACTTTATATAATCTAAACTTACGCCCAAAGGTAGCATTATAAAAAGTAAATAGATTAAAATTACAAAAAAAAACTGCCCACTATCAGAGTCGAACTGATCACCTTGTCATGTCAAGTATTTACTAGTGACACGCTATACCGCTTAGCCAAGCGGGCCAAGAGCTAATCTTGCTTAATGATTTAATAAGAAGCTTTATAAAGTCATGCAATATCACGCCCTCGACGTCTCAATGAACCTTGCGAGACATCTAGATTTCAACCCTTACAATCCACTTATATTTATATCACAAGCAAGCCTATGTAGTTTCATGTAAAATCAAAATAGTCAAAATGTTTCAAGCTATTCAAAAAAGCAAGCGCATGTAATTGATATAACACTCGTAACTTGTTCGTAATGTAAAATGCAGTTATCCCGATTTTCCTTAATTTTGGTTTCCAAACGCCTCGCTCAAAATCCAGGCATAACACCGATAATGCCGATTATCCTCATATTTTATAACACCATACATCCATAAAAAACAGTGAAAAAAAAGAAAAAAAATAAGACGTCTCAATCAGACGGAATCCTTGCTGGCGGGTTCATCATTATGAGTCTCTTCAGCTGGTTCAACAATCACGCCTTGCATCGGCTCTACCCGAACACCCTCGATGGCAAAGTTCATGTCTGACTCTATTGAGGCATTACTCTCCTTTCGCATCACCTGCTCATCAATCGTCAAAGCACCGCCGGCTTTGTCTAAGTTCATAAAGAAGCAGATGATCAGAGCCGAACCAGCGAGCCCCACACCAATCCAAAAAACATTTTTGTATTGATGCTTCAGATCCATCCCATTCAGCATGAATTGCTCCTTGGCGACGTCTGCAATTGCCAGGAAAAAAGCACCCCCAAGGAATAGCATGACGCTGATGAGCGCACCAGCCAGCCCCTGGCGGTTCTTTGGCAGACTAGTCGTTAGAAAGACATTGCTTACAGTCCACAGAACGTCGACACAGGCAGCCTCGCAAAGCATGGCGGGGAAGATCCATGCCCAATAGTTGGGGTTGTCAGGCATAATGGCGAACATGAGCACAGCAATAACCTTTGAGATACCAGAGGCAATGATGAGAACTTTGCCAGAAAGAAGATGGAGGATGAGGCCGCTTGTTGTAGCCAGCACTAGGCCGCCTGCAGCCCAGGGAGCGAAGTAGACCGCAGTGATTAAAGGAGATTTTTCTAGGATGGTCTCAATGCTGTAGTTTCTCTGTTAGTCAAAATTGTTACACCAAGGTGCACTCCACGACTAGACTTACTAGAAGTTGGCATAAAAGAGATAGATGTTGAAAACACCCCACGTAATAAAGAGACAGAGGAGCATTCTCTTCATACACTTGACTCGGAAGATATCTGCTGGAATAAGTGGTGCTTCAGCAACCCATCCCTCGACATAGACAGCTGTGCCGAGGAAGATGAGACCGAGAATAAGTGTCACTAGAATTTGAGGCGACGACCACCCATTGGGAGCGTTGGCACTGTCGGTTAATGCGTAAATGAGCAACATTAATCCGGGAACAGTTGTGAATACTCCCCACCAATCCATCTTGACATTCGCTTTGCGTGCTTCTTCATAGTCGCGAGGGGCCGTCAAAATTGTTCCCAAAGCAAAGACTCCGGAGAAAATACCTCCCAACCAAAAGAACCACCGCCAAGAGAGTAAATCTTGAGCCATGCCGCCAATAATGATACCACAAAAGAACCCCAGTGGAGCTATAGCACCATAGAGGCTAAAAACAAGATTCTTCCTCGGACCAGGTCTGTAAATGCGGCCAAGCAAGGAAATTCCAGCAGGGAGGAAGGCCGCAGCACCAATACCCAGCATGGCACGACAGATGACCAGCATGATGAAGTTGCGAGTAAAGCCTCCAATGACAGACCATATTGCGAACCATACTATCCCCCCATTGAAAAGTATATATCCGCCGTACATGTCTGCCAATCGGCCAAGGGGGAAGAGGAATGCACCCGCGGCTAGCGTCAACACGCTTGAGGGCCAAGTTTGAGCTTCAAGAGGGATGTTCAAAGGTTCGATCAAATTAGGTAAAACGACCTGAAACCCGCTAATGACAAAATCCTAATAGGTATAAGTTAGCTTTTTTTTGGACCCTCCATGTAATAGAATAGTATATACAGGCACTCCTCTTCAGAACTGAGGAATGCACCTGTGTTGATACATGACTAGGAGTGACCTACCGCCATAGAAAGGGAGCCTAGGATGGAAACAACAAATGCAACTTCCATCCATGTAGAAGAGAAAGCGGCAGGACGCTCTCTTCCAAGCTTCTCGACATCGATAGTTTGAGAAAGCTCCTCGTCCATCTCTGTGACGAGGACGACAGAATCCTGCGCAGGTGGTTTGCTATCCTTTTCTGACATTGCAGGCAGGCAAACAGTCAAGTAAAGGATAATGAATATCACAAGACGTGTAAGTCAAAAGATATGCGAGTACCCTTAAGCAAGAAGTATCGGCTGCTTGACAGTGATAGCAGTGTCTTGTGCATTAAACCCAGTGCCCTCATCCTCTCTTTTTATATCCTCTCTTCTTTACGGACACGGGCCGCCGAGAAAGAAAAATTTTCACACCCCAATTCATTTTGTGCCAGATCACACACCATAGCAATGCGCTATCGTCATCTCTAGTCAACTCTCGTGTGTGGGTAGTCTCATCGTGAACATTCCGCTGTCGGTCCTCATGGCTTCCCTTTTTCTGAACCTTCAAGCCCTCCCATCTTCGTGATATTCTCTAGCTACACCTGTAAGAAACGCAGAAGTTGTCCAAAGGTTTCCCAACTAGGGAATTTTGCAATATCGGCTCTAAACATCTAACAAGGGTGCTCACACCGTTCGCTCCGGAATGAAAGCCGGATAATATTCTGAAACTGGTAGCCATGGAGCTGCTAAGCACGTTTTTTGCATGGTAGTGAACATAAGGTCAAGGGGCAGATTTTGATGTGTCATAGACCTCGTTCCAGAATTAATACAGTTTAAATGGCGGCGGGGACGATAAGAATCGGGTTGATGCGGCCCCGGTAGAAATGGCCTAGATTGGGTCAGCAGAAGCTACTTTTTGAAGACATCGTGACTATCTCACAGGGGTGGCTTTGTGTTGGCGGCATGTACGGAGCACCGAATATGGAGTTTGGGTGCCGGCTGAACACGCTCTTTCGTCTCCTTTTCCTCCAAGGACAGGGAAAAAGAAGGGAAAAGAATTCTTGGCTATTCCGTTATGGCTAGTTTGGTAAAGAGCTTGCAGGATAGTATATCCTTCCATTGGCATGGAATACTAATCATAAGCACCAATCAACTACTGGTAGTATTGGTAGCAATACCCGTTTCTTTTGTCTGCACGTTCTTTAAGTGAATAACGAAACTAGTAAATAAGAATCATCCTAGGGACCCCAATTGGGGTTCTGGTTTGTTCTCTCATTGATGACTTTCTCAATCCCGGCTCTTGTGTACTGCGCTATGAGCAAACCGATTTCCATATTGAGCATTTGTGTGACCTCTGGATGGACAAAACTCAGCTGGCCATGTGAACAAGCTTCGGCACCTAACAGCCAGGGTGGCTTTCGGCGCTTACCCAGCCCTGCAGGTCCCGCCTAACCTTTCGCCGTGCATCGGACGCAAAGGATGTCAAGAGCTTTCCCGTTTAGGCGCGCTTGCGACGTAAATAGAGGGCTCTTGAAGTCAAAAGGGTGGTGGTGGGTGGTGGCTAGCAAGCTAGTATTTTTGGTATTGCTAGCTTTTGGGTTGGTTTGGTAGGGGAGGAGGATGGAGATGGACGGTGGGCCGGATGCTTTGCCCGGATAACGACTGGCTGGCTAGCTTACTTGTAGAGTGCCACATCAATGTCGTTTCAAATCACTTGCCTCACTATCATGGGAAGCTCTTCAGGCATCATCATCATCATCATCATCTTTGCTGGCTTTGACTCTGCCCCTTTACGCACGTGCACTGCGTCCGTCTCATCGTAAGAAAAAAATATTCAAGAGAAGACTTAGAATTCTCGCCATGCTCATACTGCCAAAGGCGTGACGACGGCCCACAAAGCGTCATCGACTCTCCGCCCCTGCTCTTCTTGAATGCTGGCTTGGGTGCGTTGCGCGTCGCTAGACTGATCAGACGTGAATAAGGCAGGCCGACCATTCTATATCATAATAGCCTGAAAAACCATTCACGGTTTCCGTCACCGGACCGCTCCAAGTTCGGCGTATATGCCAAGCAACAGCAAGCCGTGTCACAACTGCCGCCGACGACGACTGCGCTGTGATCGCTCGTGGCCGAGCTGCCACAAATGTGCGGTCTCAGGGCAGGAGTGCCTTGGATACGGCAAGGTCTTCATATGGACGCAGGCGATTGATGCCAATGGAAATCCGAAGCCATCACCAAGTCGCAGGACACCGCTTGGCGGACCTCCCAGCTCTGGCTCAGTCTCATCTTCGGTCACCAATAGCTACTTTCCACTTTTCCCGGATCCTACTACTACTACTACTACTACTACTGCCGGTCGTCACCCCAATACTGGCCGTAGTAATCCAGCTTTTGTCAGTGAGGGTGGATCTACCCCGGGCGGTGTCCAGCAAACGTTTGTTCATCGCCCCTCGCTGCCACTTGAGGGTGATAGGGGCAACGGAGCGATGTCGGCTCCGCTGAAGCCAACACAAGATGCAGATTCGCACCTAAACCAGGAGTCGCTGCAGGAGCATCGAAAGTGGAGGCCACCGGCACTGGGTAGCTTGACAGATCCTCTTTTTCAAGACCTCGATCGCAACTCGCGATACTACCTAGCACATTGTAAGAAGCTACCAAAACCAAAACGACGCAGGCTAGTAGGCCAAAGTTGAGCGACTTTATGCTAACGCATCATTAGTTGCCGATCGCGTTTGCAAAGATCTAGTGGCCCGAGATGGGCCAGGAGCCAACCCTTTCCGGGACCTTATCCCATTGACTAACAAGCATCCTCTACTACTCCAGATTCTCGTTGCCACCTCGGCCATACATTGGTCAAACATATTTCGCCCCATCACCACCATTCCAGTGGGACTCACCGATCCTGGAGGTTATCTCGCCCAACTACGATCAAAGGACCTAGTTTCTAGCCAAGCCCTTATCGATGCATTGACTGCGAAGCAAAAGGCCATGGGCCATTTGCAAGAGGTCCTTGATGCTTTGGACCCTGCGGGAAGCGAAGTTGCTCTAGCGGCCATGCATTTTTTTATCAAATTTGATCTGATCGACTTGGAAAAGAACGACGGAAAGGGCTGGAGGGCTCACCTGGAGGGGGCGAGTAGTATCCTATCCCTACTTACTCCAGCAAGTGGTGGAAGCGAGAATAATAGGATGCTGCGCGACTGCGTTGTGGCCGATTGTTTCATGTAAGTGCCAACCGCGTCGTCCCACTTGCATGGTTGCAAACAAAGAGCTGCATCATGGGTTATTTTGCCATACGAAACTGACAACATATGCTTTCACTAACCCATAGATACCATATTTTAGGGTCAACGCTCGCCTCGGGTAGCCTCGCGGCCAACATCGCGCGGTATGCCTTCGAACTCTTGCCGGTGATGAAGCGTGTTGAAGTAAATAGCTATCTATCATGCCCACCGGAAATACTTCACATTATCTTAGTAGCCTCTAAGATTTCCTACGAGACGCCTTGTACTGACTGGTCGTTGTCTGCCGCGGACGAGGCGCTTGCTCTCATTGATGAAGCCCTTGCTTTTGACATTCCGACATGGGCAGATAGGCTACGGCTGAACCCTCATGTGCAAGACATTGAGAGCCGCATACATGTCGCCTCTGCACATCGCTCCGCTGCTTGCTTGTATATTTTACAAGCATTGCCTCTTGTGCGAGCCGTTCGTCCTGTGGACACAGAGTTTCTTGTTGGTGATATACTCAGCAATCTAAGTCAGATTACCGTGGATGATCCTTACTACAAGGCCACATCGTGGCCTACCTTTATCGCTGGAGCAGAGACTCGTGACGCCGAAAAGCGCACATGGGCAATGAAGCGTCTCCTAGGCATCTGGGAAACCTGTCCATGGGGATACATTTTCTCTGCGATTCAAATGCTGAAGGCGAGTTGGGAGATGCAAGATGCAAACCAAGACTCCAGTGATGAAGCAAGCATTAATTGGCTTCAAGGCCTTAAAAGCATGGGGTTCGACTATCTTATCGTGTAGTTGCTCCTCTTCTTTTCTTTCCTGAGTGGCTCCTGCTGCTTCTGCTTCTGCTTCTGCTTCTTGCCAATCTCATTCTCATTTCCCCGTATTTAGCTCCTTCTCTTTCCCCACTTTTAGCACTTCCTTGTGCTATCTATTTATAGCAGCTACAGCTTGCGTTCATATAGCATTTCTTACATTTCTTTTATATTTCTTCTTTCTTTCATCTTTTTTATTCCTTTCTTATTCCTTTCTGTTTCCTTTATGCAATATGTTTAACTAGCGAGTAAGCACTTTGAATAGTTCGTCTCAATTCCAATTCTCTGGGTAATATGGGGGTACATGTAAGCTATTTATAGCGATAGCTGTTTATAGCAACAAGATGGCAACAGTATGCAAGAGTATATATTTCAGAACAGTAATCGAAGTGAATTACAGGTGCAGGTATACTAGAATAGCTGTAATAGATAGATATCAATGAAACAGAGCGCATATGTAACTTTGGTTGTATTACACAATACTTTGTAGCTACCGATCACTAAATACAAAGAGCAGCATCGACTAGGTAAGCAATATTGATGGAATAAAATTCTCAAGTATCAGGATGGAATGCATGGTAGCGATGATCAATCGGAAGAAGATTTGATTCATACTGAAATTAAAGTGCAGAGAGACTGCATCTCTAATGCATAGACTCCGCAACCCCTGACCAGGCCCCCTTCTTATAATAGGTGGCCGATATGGAGCAATTGAGTGCCCTTTAACAAAGCACATCTACTCATGCGCCGTCTTACCATACGCACTTTACTATCTCAAGGATAATAAAGTAATTCCCACTTGCCATGAGCGTTAATCGCTAGACATCCTACGAATGAACAACCGAATGATAAAATCATAAGTGTTGCATTCCGCATCCTAATATACATGAACTACGAACACATCGCAAGCAAATATACCATTGGCCTAGCAACACAATAGTATACCCACATATCAGCTGACGGGCTGCTACTGGTAACTTTACTGTTTTGCTTACGCTTATGTATACCATGTTGACAGCTAGTTGTAAAGCTCCCCAAGATATAATTAATAAAGTATAGACGCAACATCGCAACCATGCACCTCTGTCTGCTACCAGTGCACATCAGAAATATCTCTACGGAGTCTACAGAGCCAAATAATACATATCTCAATTCAGCTAGCGGTTCTGCCTGAGAAACATTTTCTTACTTTGGAGTGTGATCGGACCCCCAGTCTGCAAAATACGAGGTGAGGCTGCGCTTGACCAGGATATATGTCAAAAGAATATACCCCCAAAATACCAAGAGAGAGACGGAGATCTAGCTAGGCATATTTTGTAAGATTTATTACAGATAAAAGTTCGACTTGAAATAGAGTAACCAGTTGCGATCTAGTTCTCGCCAACATATATGCAGCTAAGTAGTGAAATGTCACCCTGCTGACATGTAAGATACACCGCGTCATAAAATAGCCTCCTCTTAAAGTCTGAATCACCTCAACTATCCATTTCATATTTCCAACTTTCATCTTCCCACATTCTTTATAATCAATCTTTTCATCTTTTACTTCAAAGACAGCATATCGTCAAGATGAATCTCACTACAGAGTTGTCTACCCTTTATGACGGCTTCCACGACAATGGCCCAAAGGAACTCTCTGCAATCATTAAGACTGCAACGTCAGATTTCAAGAACAGCTTCGACCCTTCACAAGCCATTCAGCCTGGAACGCCCTTTCCGAAGTTTCAGCTAAGCGATGCTACAGGCAAAATGGTCTCGCTGGACGATCTCTTGGCCAAAGGAGAAGTCTTAATCTCCTTCTACCGGGGCGAATGGTGCCCGTTTTGCAGTCTTGAGCTGCGTGCATTGCAACAGCACGTAGATGATTTTCAGAAGAAGGGCGTCACCTTAGTAGCCATCTCTCCTGTGCTACCGGATCAGTCACTGTCGACAACTGAGAAACTATCCCTGAAATTTCCCGTGCTTACTGACGTTGATAATCAACTCGCAAAACAGTTGAGGATTGTCTTTACTCAGCCACAATCCATGAGAACGATTTTCGATGTACTCTCTGTTGACTGGAATCAATGGTATGGCAACGATGATTTGGAGGTTCCGGTTCCGGCTGTATTTCTCCTTGATAAGAAGGGAATTGTGCGTAATTCTTATATGGATCCCGAATATCAGCATCGTTTAGAACCTACAACTGCTCTCAAGTGGATTGATGATTTACAAGCAACGTCTTCTGTTTAGTGAGACTGCACCTGTGGTGGAGCTGTCGATCCAGGAATCTGTTTTGAAAAGGGGCAGTGTGGAGATGCTACGGGATATTGTGTCTCTAAGTTTGAGTGTACTCAGAGCCCATTTAACTGAGACTATTAAAGATAGCATAACAACTTCTTCTTCTGATACTGTCTGACTTAAATGAAGCGAGACAGACACTTGTAATTTGAGGGTTAGTCGATCCCAAGACCATATCTCGAATCGCCTACGTGTGGGTGACAAGGAGAACTTAAAACGGTATTGTACTGCCTTAGCCTAGGCTGCAAAAATGCCAATGAGACGCTTTTAGATACAATTAATCATCTTGACTAGCTTCATAACCAGCATTCATTATCCAGGGTTTTTTTTCACGCTTGAGTGGCAATAATTCTCTACGGTTCTATCATAGGAAGCATTACATTGATTATCACCATTATTGATGTAACTATGATACGAAATAGTGATTATATACATGTATATAAGGAGTAGTTTAAAGAAGAATAGACTCGGCGTCTTCTAGCAGTATTTAATAGACGAGTCCAGTCGCCTTCAAAATGTATTGAAGTCAATTAGTCTGCACTCCCACGCAGCTGCATAAGACCTTCACATGTAAATAAGTTATAGGGTCTACGGACAAGAGTATCACTATGTGGAAAATATGGTGGCCAGCCCTGTAGTTAGGTCAGTTGCATAACACAAATCTTCAAATTTTTTTTTTTTTCACCTTTTATCATCCAACTTCTAACATTTGTTTCAGTTATCCCGGTTGGGTGTTCCATATCAAATACTAAACCACACGGCAAGTTTTGCCTACTATGAAAAGGGACTTGGACAGCCGATGATATTGAGTAAATCTGCTGCATTCTCGACTGAAGATAGGGTCAAAGAAGATATTTACTCTCGCTACTATGGATATGCTGTGAAATAGACTGAGCTGCCTCATTGGCTATTCGAATTCTGAAAATCCTCAACTCAGCTGTTACTATTACTTTTATTGCTCTTATTTTCTATACTAGCTATTGAGCATGAGAAGAGCTATATTTAAATTCATCTGGTCCAGCTTAAGTGTCTTTCAAAAGGTTGAACCAGCTAGTACTATAACTATCACGACTGAAGCATCCCTTGCATCAATATAACAAGAAATTGCAACCATCCGTAGGCATGCTGTACTTCATATTCTTCTACGCCAACACTCAGCAGATATATCTACCTAATATTAATATTAAGATGCCCTAGTAGCATTCTTAGGTAGTAGCTTTTCTAAACGGAAATGTATATGATATCTATTTCCGATAATGTCAAGAAGTAAATGTTTACTTTCATATAAATCTCCAATGAGCCAGCCATATTCTTAGTATGTATTGAGATGTGATACTCAGTAGGAGTCATCGCACTTCTATCTTAGACACAGTGAACATATATCAATTTATTATATATCCAGCTAAATAGGTATTTTAAAATTGAGTAGACTTGCGACGTCGATACATTTGGATCTGTCAAGCGGTATGTGTTTGCTAAGATTGTGAATATGCGTGGGGTTATCATCTCATTGCATGGAGAGCAGAGAAATAGGTATATAAACAGCGATATAAGCAGGCAGGGAATGTTAAAGAGAACATAGCGAAAGAATCCAAAATCATGGGGTCTAATTTCGGGGGGAACCAGCAATAAAAATACCCAACCTGAGCAATTGAAGAGAAATTGTGTTGGAAAAAAAAATTGAAACTGGCATAAGCTAGTAGATACGCTGTCATGAGGTATCTAGCAAAGATAATCCCCCGTATCTCACAAGCTTGAGGAGCCTTCAGCACAGCTCTGCATAAGATGAACTGTCTAGTCCTGCTTTGGATATACCCACCATAAAGCTGTCTTCCAAAGGAACTGGCTTGGAAAAGGCAATTTACATCCTCATGCACGAAAGACGAAACATATGGCTCATGAAGTATCATAAAGAGATAACAGGGTAACGAGCCGTCAGTGATCTTCAAGCAGATGCTTTTTATCTTCTGCTGATGGTCTGATTTAAGGGACAAGTCAAATCTTAGATTAGGCAACTTGTGGGGGGTGTTTCTAAGACTTGGTATGATTGTTGAGAAAAAGAAAAAAAGAAAATCATTTGAGAAACTATTCACGCATACCTCGTGAATTCTAACAAAAACGCCAACCATGCAAACTAGTTAGTAGTTGAGTAGTCATGAGGCCTAATAAAAAAAGAAAAAAAGAAAAAAGCAGAATGCTAACGAAATATAGATGGCAGCTGTGCTGATGGGAAGCCCGCATTGCCATGCGGATTTGAACAGAAAGCACTGTATTGCCTTGGATAATGTGAAACGCAAGGACCTACAAACACGCAAAACAGCCATCATTTCATTAAACTGAGAATGTGAGGATTCCATTTCACATTGGAGGGAAATAGGCAACCAAAGAACCGATATATAGGTTGCCCATGAGCCCCGGCTCGGATGTTTTGAAGATGAGGGGGGGGGGCGATTACCAGCGGCGACTATATATCTGTTAAGCACTTGACTTGCTTTAGTCTACGGCTTTGTAAATCTTACCTATATGCGGAATCTGCATTTGGTTGACGGCGGCGCTGCATTTTTGGTAGTGTCAGACGATCTTGGCGGTGGTGTATGTTGATGTCTGTAGAGGCACTCTGCCTAGTTGGTCGCCCCAAAAGTTCAGCTTCAAGAGAATTCAAGTCGGATGATCGACTAGAGACCGACGAATTTCTTGACCTGGACTCATTAGACTTTCGATATCGCTCTTTCGATCGTGATCGAGACTGAGATCGAGGCCCAAGACGGGGCAAAACTTGGTTGTCCTCTTCTTGTTCTGGTGGCTCATCGTTACACTGTCTTGTATCATATTGCGTCTTTGTTTGATCATCCTCTATTCTGCCTTTGAATTCATCTGTAAATGACTCCAAAGACTTTCTCTTTTTTGGTTGAGGATCATCTTCAGATTCACCCTCCTGGCGCTTATGTTTACCGTTCAAGTGAGGCATGTTAGGACCAATACTACGAGGAGTTGAGGCTTCGTCTTTTCCATCTTGAGAGTTCTGTATAAGACGCTCATCATCATGTGTGGACACTGCCTCGTCATTAATCGGAGGCATCTGGACCAGTCCCTGAACAGGCTTCTCGGATTCACCATTAATATTAGTCTCGATAGGCTGCAACCCGAGAAACTTTAGCACTCCGGTCATACAGGAATAATGTATATTCATAATGATGCTCAAATGGTAATCTACATACCTCATCGACAGCTTGAAGTTCTTTAAATTCCCCGGAATTAGATCGAATGGATCGATTAGACAGGTCATCATCTTGGTGAGATTCATCTCTGTCCGATGCTGATTTCTCACCCTTCTCCATCACAACCGAAGCCTCCTGAAGGCCTATCTTTGACTCCTCAAAATCGAACTCAGCTTTCTTTTCTTGCTTAGGAGTGAACAGATTTTTAGCATCTTTAATGCCCTCCGCATTGGCTGACGTCGATGCTTTCCGTGAGGACCTAACAGCCGGGTTGGGACGATTAGCTTTATTTTGCATCCTCTGATTCGACAACCGTTGACGGGAAGCGTGATCCCTGCGTTTATGGTCGCGGTGCTTGTTGTGACGATCATGTTTTCGTTTGCCTCTATGATCGCGATGCGACTCTTGCTGGGAATGGACACTCTTGGGGGGTTTTGGCGGAAGGGAATGATGGATGGGTTCTGTCAAAGAAGACCGGAAAGGAAGTGGCGCCTTAGAAGGCGTTACTACTGAGGCGGGATATTGTGCCGGCCCACTATGAGGAGGATAAGTGACGGGTGGTGGCCCGTATGATGACTGTGGTGGATATGGCGGATTGAAGGCATTTGGAGGCGCATATCCAGGTGTGCTAGAATATACAGGAGGATATGGTACCGGTGCCGGTGGTCCGGGAGGGCTAGTTGCATAACCTGATGGAGGTGGCGGCGGTGGTGGTGTACCGTAAGATGTTGGCGGATACTGAGGCGAGGGATATGTCGGAGGAGCATAGCCAGTAGAGTAGTGAGTAGCAGGCGGATAATGGGGATATGGGTTCTGAAATTGAGAGCCTGGCTGTGAATATGATGGTCCAGCTAGTGGCGGATACGATGTTGTACCATGACTTAGAGATGCAGGAGGATGTGGTGGAGGATGTGGTGGAGGATGTGATGGAGATTGTGAAGGCGGTGGTGGTGGAGGAGGGGGAGGCGCATATTTTGTAATTATAGGACCTTTGTTTGACCTCTTGGAGCTCCCATGTTGATGCCGATTATTCCCTGGGACAGTATTTGAGGAGCTCCTCCAAGCGGCAAGGCCACTATAGTTTTTCATATATGTTAGAGGCGGAAACAAAGATTGTTTAAAAAAGAAAAAGAAAAAGAAAAAGAAAAAGATAAAAAAAAATAAAGATAAAGATAAAAGAAAGAGTAAGTATCATCAGGGCTAGGCTGGGCAAGTGAGGATGAGAATGGGCAAAGGGCTTACGCAGGAGTCTCTCTTGTCGGTTCCGGACAAGCAACAGTCCAGTGGCCTCTGGCGCCACAGTTGTAGCACTGCGAGTCGTCAGGGCGCCCCGTATAGCCAAGCGTGGGATCAGGCATTTCTTTAGTGATGAAAATATGTGAGAGAAGTCTTGAACAGGAAATGATTAGGCCGTGAGGAAAGTGTGTCGACCGGGGGCCGCGGTACCGACAAATGCCTGGCTGTAGTTGTATGATTGATGGCTGAGTGGAGATTTTGAATAAAGAAAAGGTGCTCTCACTTATCCTCATTAAGTGACCTCGAAGGGGAAAAAAAGTCCCCCCCCCCCCCCCCCCCCCCCCGTCACTTGAGTATCAACACACATCAGAATCCTGTCGCATTACACAAGGCGCAAGATGAGGCATACCTCGTGTTGGATAAGACGGCCTTAAAGCGATAACCCCCTTAAAAAAGCCCCCTCCCCAGGCCGTTTCGAGATGGATGAACCGATGTCTCATCCAACAGTCTGACAATCCAGAGTATTCTTTCAAAGAAGACAAAGATGATATAGGATGATGAATCTCGGCGAAGCGCTTTGTTAAACGGTTTCGTTGATAGACAAACGGGATGAGAGCAAGTCGCGTTGGATCAACGGCCGCCCACGTGAGGCTGTGCACGGGCCAAAACTTGTCGCTGGTGGCTGCCGAGTCTTAGCCGAAATGTTGCATGTTCTTTTTGTATCAAGAGAAATTGGCGTTAAGATTCGCTAAGATGCAAAACTACTCTGTAGTTATGAAAATAATAATCGACTAATGAAATGAATAATAAAAGAACTCATACATAATTAGCCAAAACCAGATCTTGGCTGCCATGTAAGTGTGATTGGAATATAATTTAAAGGATCCTACCTAATAGCTAAAGTTACCCGTAGCTGTGCCGTCAACAATAGCATTATCTTAGGTACCCCAACCTTGGGAATAACTATATAACCAATACCTAGTAGTACTTGGTCGGTAAAGTTAGGCGGCCCGCAAGGGCATTTATTTATTTATTGTTTGTCTCGGTATTTACTAAAGAATGCCCTGCCATGTAGTTATTCAGCTGTAGTGGCGGTCAAAAAGACAAAAGCTACCAGGATAATTCTTCTTCGCCTCCAGCTCGCCAGTTGTGTCGATTCAGGAGTTGGCGTGGCTTGTTCAGTGTCACTCGAGTTCATCAACATGAATTGCACAACAGCTGGTGTAGATTGTAAAATCGACAAAGCAACGAAACAAGCAGCCGATGGTGAATCATTTTCATGTTGGACGAGAAAAGATGAAGAAACATATTTTTAGCAGATATATGGTGCGTCAATAAAAATAACTCATGCCATGGTAGAAAAGATGGACATATACGATGAACCATCTCAGTCACCTTATTCCCATCTCGCTTCTAATTACATGGAGTCTCACTTATATTATATCAATTAAAGTACTACTCCGTAGAACAGTCCATCTATAGGTACTTAATTAGTAAAGAGGCTTTAGCGTACTAACAGCGGGAGAACCGCCTAGCCGACCTTTCTTAGAAGGCCCCCCCAAGTAAGTAATCAATTTCTCAGCAAACGCTAGCCGACACTGAAAAACCGCTGTTCTTAGAATTTGTGCATCTTGAACGAATCAAAAGAACCGGTCGGCGGCCATAATTTTATTTTTTTAACCATCGCCATCGACTTCGCCTTCGTCTTCGCCATAGCCTCTGCTCAAGATTGCAGGCTGCGCGAGCGATTGCCGTCTTGGCCCAGCGTCCCTTGTGAATTAAGCGTCGGGCCCTCGATCATGTTGGTACATGCAGCCGCTGCCCCTCCAAACACCACCATCGCACGGCGCAGACTACCTGGATGACTCGATAGTCGACGTGCAGCCCTGGTGCAACCATTCCGCTCATTACGACTACGTCTCATCTATATCTAATATAATACAATCCGCCTATTAGAGCACCATGCCATCTCTGCCAGGTGAGTGAGCGTTTCTCGTCTTGTCTCGTCTTGTCTCGTCTCGTCTCGTCTCGAGTCTCTCTCCAGGCAGCAGCAACAGCCCATCCTGACAGAACCATCGTCCATAGCTTCTGTCGACCTAGACGAGTGCATCTCGCGCCTCTATAAAAAAGAACTCCTAGCCGAGTCGGTCATAGAAGCAATATGCGCCAAGACGAAGGAGCTTCTTATGCGCGAAAGCAATGTGGTGCACGTCAAGGCTCCAATCACTGTTGTCGGAGATATCCACGGACAATTTTACGACTTGATCGAGATATTCAAGATTGGCGGCTACTGCCCTGACACGAACTATCTTTTCCTGGGTACGTCAACCTCCAAACAAAAACGCATGTACTTGTGTCATGTACTGCCTGAGAATATGACTCTGACAAGAAAGCTTTGGCGCTGGCGCTGGCACAGGCGACTACGTTGATCGCGGAATGTTTAGTGTAGAGACGATATCACTACTTGTTTGCTTGAAATTACGATATCCTGAGCGTGTACACTTGATTCGCGGAAACCATGAGTCGCGAGGCGTGACGCAGTCATATGGCTTCTACACAGAGTGCTCACGCAAGTATGGCAATGCCAATGTATGGCATTACTTCACGGATATGTTTGACTTTTTGACACTAAGTGTCGTCATTGATAACCAGATATTTTGCGTTCACGGAGGTAAGTCTTTGGGGGCCAAAACCATGAATTTCTTCACCCCACTAGCTAGCTTAGTGATGAGGAAAGCATTGCTTAACAGTCACCCTTAGGTCTCTCACCCTCCATACATTCCATCGACCAAATTAAAATTATAGACCGATTTAGAGAAATCCCCCACGAGGGACCCATGGCCGATCTAGTATGGTCCGATCCAGATCCTGACAGGGATGAATTCTCCCTTTCTCCACGCGGTGCAGGCTATACGTTCGGTGCACAGGTGGTTAAGAAGTTCTTGGCCGTCAACAACATGTCACATATCCTCCGAGCTCATCAACTCTGCCAAGAAGGTTTCCAAGTGCTCTACGACGACCGATTGAGTACCGTCTGGAGCGCTCCCAATTATTGCTACAGATGTGGTAACATGGCCAGTGTGTTGGAGGTCAATACCCAGGGAGAGAGATTTTTCAACGTCTTCGCCGCAGCGCCAGAAAATGATCAGCACAAGGACATGCAGCAGGGCGCTGAGAAAATAGCAGATGGAAATGCACTACCGGACTACTTCTTATAACAGAAAGACAGAGTCGTACCGGTGTTGGGTTTATCGTCAATAACTACCATGTACTAATCAATGTACCAACCAATGTATCACACAGGCAGTTATGCAGAACTTTTTTTTTTTTGTCATCATATAGAATTGCGTGCTATGCTAGAACATGAAGGTAAGATGTTGCAATATATCTACCGGTATCATGTCAAGATACTATGTATTGGCTCGGAATTTATGCTATGCTTCTTTTTTTTTTTTCCATCAGGCACACCGTACTCTGGTGCCCTGCATTTCGAACGATTCTTTGTAGATCAGATATCCTCATTATCTCATGTGATATAGCAGAGGTTAGGGTAGGTAAAAACGAATGCAACCAATAAAAAAAAAATTAAAACAAAAAAGAGGGGTTTCAACACTCTCGCAATGCGGTACAGCTACCAGTCTTTGCTAATATCAAAGCTCCACTCAAACTCGAGGTGCTTCTTCTTATCGTCGTCGACGAAGCTCGAGACGGCGTTGTAGTGACCACGAGCGAGCATTCCGGAGGGAGCCTCCTCTTCTTGGACTGTGAAAATTGTAAGCCAAGGCCTGAGCAAATCATCATCATCTCCATGAGAGTGAAATGCTTACATTTCTTAATATACGTGGTCTGCTTGTCGGTGTTGGGGGCGTAGCTTCCCTGTATTTAGCCATTATTATTAGCACTAAGATCCATATAGCGCACCCGATATCAAGTATATTCCAACTAACAATCATTTCCGAGTCCTTGGAAACTTTGATGCCCTTTCGCTTGACAACCTGGACATAGTGCAGACCGCTAAGAATTTCGTGCTGAACCTTAAATTTCGCGCTCATGGTGAATTTGGCACCCTCCTTGATCTGAAAAGGGTTGTCCTTGAGTGTCCTCTCGCTACCCGCAGCACTGAGATCGATGGTGACGGGATCACGGCCAGGCGAGTCCATGGTCAAGGAGAGGATAATGCAAACTCGAGGATCGTTGGGGTCGGAGAGGTCCTTGCCGCCGCCGAGGCCAAGGGATTGCTTGTATCGCTGAAGAGACTCATCACCGGCATCTTGAAGTTTTTTATAAAAAAAAAATCAGCCCAAGTAACCACAATCTTGATTTTATGAATATATATATATATATTGAGTAGACACTGAGAGAAAAATCGGTAGACGAGATTCGAAAGAGAGTTTTCTAGATGAGAGCTTTTCATATTCTAGTTAAGATGCTGCCCCTCCGAAGCTAGGCATATTCGTACGACGGCATTATTCGATATGCTCGACAGGTTTGCAAAAACTAAGCAGCGAGAAAGAATCTCTAGACACTCTCTTTCGACATTGTTTTCATGCTTCGCTTCGTACTCGCTTTAAGGGGTTGGG
>JACBYL010000132.1:0-11159 GCA_015266385.1 Trichoderma oligosporum | reverse complement strand
TAAACTATTTTAAAATATATTTTTAAATAATTAATTTATAATAATTTAAAAAATAAAAAGAATTATATATATTTTAAAATAATTTTTATTTAAAGCTTTATAAAAAAGTTAAATAAAGTTAAAATATAATCTAGATTAATTTAAAGGCAGTAATAAGTTTCTTAACTATTCTAGCCTAGCGTAATGACTAAGATTTAATAAATACAAAAAAAAATAAAAAGAATTATATATATTTTAAAATAATTTTTATTTAAAGCTTTATAAAAAAGTTAAATAAAGTTAAAATATAATCTAGATTAATTTAAAGGCAGTAATAAGTTTCTTAACTATTCTAGCCTAGCGTAATGACTAAGATTTAATAAATACAAAAGGCTTGCTCTATAATATTTATTAATAAGAAGTCTCTTTTTTATTAGTCTAACTGGCTAATCAGTTCCTATGAATCAGGACATTAGCCGATGCGAAGTCGGAATGATATAGTGGGCCTGTTGTCAGCTTCTATCACTTAAAAGTACTTCGTAAATAAAAGATGTTATATCTCGACTCTTATTTAGAACTTGAATCAAGCAATTACTCTTGCGTCAGAGTAAAAGCTACGACAATTTCAACAGCATTAAAAAAAATTAATAATACCATGACTGAAAGCATTCAGAATGGCGTGTTCCGGCGCAACAACACAGTGCCCCCAGTGGATAACGGAGTCATGTCACTCTTCTCTCTAGAGGGCCGGACGGCAATCATATCTGGGGCGGGGGGAGGAATTGGCCTGGCAATAGCCAAAGCCTTCGCTGAAGCAGGCGCCAATGTGGCCATTTGGTACAACACAAACAGTGAGACTGTTGATAAAGCTGAAAGTATCGGGAAAGCTTTTAATGTCAAATGTAATCAAAATCTGAAGACGCATTCACTCTTACTGCACGTATCCAGGAGAGCTTCGTTATGCTGATTTGAAGCTCAACAGGCAAGGCGTATCAAGTGGACGTCAAGTCGTTCGCAAAGGTAGACGAAGCAGTAAATGAGATTATCAAAGAGTTTGGCGGGCGCCTGGACATATTTGTAGCGAATTCGGGCGTTTCTTGGGGTGATGAACCATTCATTGACGCGGATATCAGCAGATACCACGACCTCATGAAAGTTAATACTGATGGCGTCGTTTACTGCGCACATGCTGCCGGTAAACACTTTCGCAGACAGAAACGAGAGGGGACAACTGCTAATGGAACGAAATTGGAAAACTTTGCGAGTGGTAGCTTTATTGCTACCGCCAGTATGTCCGGCCATATTGTTAATATTCCCCGCCGTCAAGCAATCTACAACGCTTCCAAAGCATCCATCATCCATTTGTGTAAGCATACTAGCCCGGATCTTTATCTCTAAGAATATATCTCATCCCTAATGCTTCAATCTTCGCAGGTAAATCCCTAGCTATTGAATGGCTTGGATTTGCTCGTGTTAATAGCGTCTCTCCTGGTTATATCAATACCGGCATTTCGGGCGCAGTAGCGGAAGAAGTTATGAACTCTATTAAAGACAAAATACCTATGGGGTACGTATATCTATTTATGCCAAATGGCTAAATGCTAATGATTTCAGGCGCTTTGGTGAAACTTTAGAGATGCAGGGCATTTATCTTTACCTAGCCTCCGATGCTTCCTCTTATGCAACTGGAGCTGATTTTATTATTGATGGTGGCTATACAGCTCCTTAATCTGTAAGTATGTATTGCTCAAAAAATACACATTAATGTCAAAGGGGTTAGAGCCAATACCGTCGTCGGATATATCATATTAGTAATAATAAATAGAGTGATAGCCATTCTGGAATCGAGGCACTGTAAAAGTTTCTATATGGATCTTTGTGATTGCCTTCGCAAGCTGATCCATCTGCTCCTCCGTAAGGGGATAAGTGTGCTGAACAGTGTAAAATGGCATCTTGAACTCCGATATAGATAATATGCGTGAAAATTCTTACCGGAATTGAATTTATTGACAGATGCTAAATTAGTATGCTCGCTTTATACTGCAAAGTTTGTGCTATGCTCACAGGGTAGTATCTAGGGGTTCGCTGTTACATCGCCACAACTACTGCCGGCTTACGTTTGGTCGTACGGTGTTGCGATCGACACCTGTCGACCGGAATGGCTGAGGTGATTTATGATTTGCGGTTTGCCGAGGTTTTTCTTTAATAATTCCAAATTTTTTTTCGTTAGAATGCCCTAATCCTTATGATGCAAATTAGTAACGGGTTCGGTGCCTCTTAACTCCTTTGCTTAGACTGATCTGCTATCTATAGCCTAGTAGTTAAAGAGTGTGCCTTATTGCTATAAGTCGAACCCTTTTTAAAGAACCAGATATCCTACTAAGCTACCTTTTAATGTATATGATTTATACCAAGGAAAAGGTTAAGATCATAGAGCTATCAATCTATTAGAACAGATGTGACAAAAATAGCGAACGCTACAGTTATCGGTAGAATTATGGCTTATATTATCACATACCTCTTGGTCTAGGAAGACCTACGCTTCTTAAGTATCTAAGTGAACTGAGGCCTTGTCATTAGATTTTCTACATATCCTAAAAGTGGTGCAACACGCAGGGCTTGGACCTGCGTAGCTTAAGGTAACTATAAGCGGCTATAACTCATCTAGCTAGTTACGCTAAAAGAAGTATGAAGGGTTTATAACTGTGATAGAAATAGCGAACGCTATAGTTGTCAGTAGAATTATAGCTTATATCATTATAAAAGATTATTGAGGCTTAAATTTCTATGGTATTAGATAGTGCGATTTAGCCCACTGGATCTTACAACGACCAAGACCGAGCTTCTAAGCAATTTACTCCTGTATTAGGGTTGTATAGTCCCTTAGGGCTAGTATACGAATTCGATTGTCTTGGCCAGTCTCCTTTGTTGGCTGCTCTTTGGGATTGATCGTCTGTAATAGGGTTCTAGGGCGATAACCCTGATTTGTGGCCTTGGCACGAGCTGCGGCCGCGGCCGCTATCGCTGCTGCTAAAGGAGATGTCGCTGGGGGACTCAATATGTCGGATTCTTCCTCTTTGAGCCTTGTGTATGCCAATAGAAGGTTGAGGCTGCTGACGATAGCATGGGTCTTCGTAGATATTAGTCATGACGGATAAGGGAGGCGTTATTAAAGAAGGGCATTATTGAGAAAAGGGAAAGAATAAGGGCTTCAGCAGCAGCAGCAATAGTAGCAGCAGTAGCCGGTAGCCTCTTTTGAAGGGCTGATGTGATGATGTTGATGCTGTTTACAATGATGTTTTTGTTGACATTCTAGCTGATGTACTCTGTAGCTATACTAGGATTAGTATAAGGATTATGGTGCTGCCACTAGTAAGTGTGACCTACTAATGTGAGCCAATCAAAATTTTCACTGAGTGGGGCTTGTACTGCGTGCACATCGTAAATCCTTGTAGGCTGTAAAGCGGGTTAAGGCTGTGATAGGTGACGCTCTTGCCGACCGAATCTGGAAGAAATACCTAGCCCTTTCCCTAATCAAGGCGTAGTTTCGCAAAATTTTTACTTATACATTGTGAGCCTTCCCCTGCACCCTCATTTCTACTCTACTTGAATGTACCTCATTCCTAGAGGCATCTTAATAAGGAAATCATGGAGACCTCAATATCTCGCGGCACGAGGAAACGCGTCTGTCCTCGAAAGTCCTCTCGTCACCTATCAGGGCCTAAAGCGGGCTAAAGCTTCCTCCTCTCCGATCTCGGCAGGTGGGGGGGTTTTCTCCTCCAACTTGGCGGGGGGCGAGTTGCTGCGAGCGAAAGCATGCCGTTTCGGACGAGCAAGCCATCCCCAACTTCGCTCTGCCATACACTTGTCGAATATATGCTTTAATTCCCTCTTTATTCCTTTTCCAATCTCCCTTCCTACGATATTCCCCATTGATCATTTTTTGATCATCTTTGCTTATTAGTTAGGTTGATACGAACACGTCCGTCTTTGAAGAAACGCAAGCCTCCTTCGCCATAACTCTAAACTGCTGACTTTCTCCGTCGGACCTCCCACCTCCCATCTCGTCTTCGACTCATTCTCGTGCTTCCTCACATAAGACCGACCCTTCTTTGGACAAACTCCGTCGGACAAGTATTATAATCATGGCGGAACACAACATTGTTGTTTTTGCGGGCGACCACTGCGGCCCAGAGGTAAACTGACTGCCTCCGAGCTTTTCCATCCTTGACTCTGGATGGAGAGAGGCTGACTTTGGTTATTTGACAGGTTATTGCTGAGGCAATCAAGGTACGAGTCTGGAATTTGCGACCTGCAGCTGAGCACGTCTGACGCAGGATTCAGGTTATCAAGACGGTCGAGGAGCTAAGCCCGACTGCTGGCAAATTCAATCTGCAGGACCACCTGCTCGGAGGGGTAAGTCGTCCCTCGACGACGGGATTATACGGGCCCAAAGACATCCACGAGAGAAGTCTCTTGCTAACCTCGGCATTTCTCCCCAGTGCTCTATCGACCAGACCGGCACCCCCCTCACAGACGAGGCCCTCGCCGCCGCCAAAGCCGCTGACGCCGTGCTCCTCGGCGCCATTGGCGGCCCCGAATGGGGCACCGGCGCAGTCCGCCCGGAGCAGGGCCTCCTGAAGCTACGCAGTGAGATGTGCGCCTACGGAAACCTCCGTCCCTGCTTCTTCGCCTCCGACGCCCTCGTCGAGTCCTCCCCCCTGAAGGCGTCCGTCTGCCGCGGCATCGACATGATGTTAGTCCGGGAGTTAACCTCAGGCTTGTATTTCGGAGAGCGAAAAGAGTACGATGGGCTTAATGCGTTCGACACTACTGTTTACACGAAACCAGAAATCGAGCGTATCGCGCGGCTGGGCGGCTACCTGGCCAGGACCAGGGGAGACTCGCGGGTCATCTCGCTGGACAAGGCGAACGTGCTGGCGACAAGCAGACTCTGGCGTCATGTGGTTGAGGAGGTCTACAAAAACGAGTTCCCCGATCTAAAGGTCGAGCATCAGCTTATTGACAGCGCGGCCATGATCATGGTCAAGAACCCGACGCAGCTGAATGGAGTTATAATAGCGCCCAACTTGGCAGGTGAGCGAGGCCCCTCGTTCACCTCGAAGGCGGTTTAGCTAACGAGTTTTCAGGGGATATCCTCAGCGACGAGGCGAGTGCCATAGCTGGAAGCATAGGGCTCCTCCCGAGCGCGAGTCTCTGCGGGATTCCGGGCTCTGCAGTGCCTTCCATCTGTGAACCGATTCATGGTGAGACTCCTATCCTCCACTCGAGCCCTTGTGTAGACATCAGTTACTAACGCAGATGACAGGTAGCGCGCCGGATATATCAGGGAAAGGGATTGTCGTGCGTTAAGACCCCGTTTGGCCGATTCCTATCTATTCGCTGTAAGTACAGAGCTGACATCATTTCTAGAATCCCATTGGCACCATCCTTTCTGTGGCCATGATGTTCCGGTACTCTCTAAATCTCGCGCACGAGGCTAAAATCGTCGAGGACGCGGTCCGCGCTGCCATTGACGCCGGGCTGAGAACCAAGGATATGGGCGGCAGCACGGGCACCACGGAAGCAGGAGATGCTATCGTTGCTGAGCTGGTCAAGATTCTCAAGGCGTGAGATGTCTGACGCGAAAAGGAGAATGGATAGAGAGGTTTAAAGTGGGAAATGGGGATGGAGAGGTGGAAGATATGAAGAAAATAGTGGCTGGGAAGCGAAGTGAGTCGATAAAAGAAGTGGCGGAGGAAAATAGTGGTTGATAGAAAAGTGGTTGAGAAGAGATTGACGTTGAAAAGTGTTGACGAAAAGAAGGGGCTGGCAGAAAAGGGGCAGACAAAAAGCAGCTGCGAGGTTGAAGCCGTCTGAGAAATGACAAAGGTGGTTGAAAAAAACTTAGAATTACAAATTATGCAGAAACATGGAAATGGGCGGGAGATGTATAAAGCAACAAGATGGTTGGATTCGGTTTGTTTTGGATAAACCATTTCGATGGATATGTTCTTTAGTATATAGCACTATGAAAAGGGGGGTGGAAAAAAAAGCCATTATCGCAGTTTGCGTCATTTGGGTCAGTGATCCCAAGGCTGACCATGACTGGTGGTAATCCTGCTGTATCTCAAGTCGGTGTGCCTTGAAGTAGTCATTCTATCTTTCTATCGGGAAGTGGCAGAACCCACCCTCGTGTGATGACCCATCTCAATCCAAGTCCCTGCTGATACTCTGCACTCTGAAAAAGACTTATCTGGGGCTACTAGGGCTAAACCGGCATGGACTGAAGGAATGTTTGCTAAGATAACAAATAAGGACTGCCTGTACTCCGTAAATATCAAGTTGTTCTACTGGACTATTAATAGAACGGGTTCCCTAGCGCCTGGCATGGGCCGGGCAGGTGAGAATGGAAGCAAGGCCTCCTCTATCCCCGATAGACGAAGACCAGTGGTAATATGACTTTGACCGCAGTGCTGCCGATGAATATGCTTTGGGACCAACGCAACGTGTTTTTTTACGTAGTCAAGATCAACTTGGGCTGAAAAGTTTTAGTCGAGAATCTGGACCTAGAATTTCTCGCGGGCAAGACTACTGCTAACGTTGATCCCTCGGGAATAGGCAAGTCGACGTTGCTCGACTGGTTACGAACGCTGTAATTGGATTATAGAGGTCATATTCGTGTGATCCCTTCAGAGAGGGCGGATGTGTAAGGGAACCTTCCGGTATGTCATCGCTTGCAACCGCAGACGTACTACCCACGAGTTCAGGGTCTATCGGTCTGGCATTGGAGAGGTAGTCAAATTCGCAATCGAATGTGTCTTTTGTATGTATTAGGTGTACCTGAAGCTCGAAATCCACGTTTAATACAAACCTACTAATATGATTAGTATCATCAGGTGAGGACGTGGCAAGAGACGGCACAAGGGCATCGGCCGATAAAAGTGTGTTATCCGAGTACCAGCCTCGACAGCCATCATCACCATCCGTATCGTCTATATCCAACCCGCTCTCAGCGTTAGACAGTATTAATATTAGCTCATTGCTTTTCGAACCAGTGAAACCTGACATGTGAGGTCGTTCTTCGATTACGTGGGGAGGAATATTCTAGCTGTGAGACAAGTTGCTCCTGCTGCTTCGCTTGGCTGGCGTACTCTGGGACTGCGCCAGCTAGAGGCATCCAGAAGGTTATATTATTAAGGCTGATAGTTACTGCTATGATGAAAACTTCAAGAATAACACAGTTTGAAGGTAAACGAATGCAAAAGTTCCATAATCATGGCATAAAGAGTCTAATAGCTAGTATTGTTAATAGTTGATGGGATTGGAGTCTTAAGTTGGGCGCAATACATACATTGCCTTAGTCAAGACCGTTTCAATCAATTTGCTACCCACCTTGCTCCTGAACAGCCCGTGCCCGAGGCTGTGCGCTCACTAAAAGCCTAAAACTCCCCTGTCACATATCCTATCCGCCAATCATTATCTACGAGCCATACATGACGCAGCTGTAGGAGCTATGCCCCTTGACTGCAGGCGTTCTCGACATGCTCGGATTGAGTCTTGTTATTCAGACAGAGATAGTTTTGCTATCTAGATATAGTACCTAAGAGATATTTATATTTATTTTTTTATTAAAAATAAATAAGATAATTATCAAAATAAAATTTTTATAATCTTAAATTTCCACAAGGGATATGAAACAATAGAGAGCTAATATATAGTTAGTGCATACTGTACAGTACGCCAAGCAGGGTAGTCTGGCGGGTGGCTAGAGACAGCACCAACTGATAATTGCTAATTTGGGCGGCCTACTCGCTTAACTCGGAACGAACAAAGCGGATAATCCTGTCCCCGACGCCCGAGACTCGCCTAGCTCAAAGAAACAGAAGAAAAATTTAAACTACCCCCGTTCTTCGTGGATTGCCTAGGTACCAGGGAAAAGCATCTACAGCGGTGTTGCTATGGACACACACAAGATGGCGACACCCAGCACCAATAAGAAAAAATGCGGTACGAAGCTACTATCTGCCTTTGTTTCTTATCATGGTACTGATCAAGATTAGCAATCCTCGGCGCAACCGGTGCCGTCGGAACTCGATTCGTGCAACTCTTAGAAAACCACCCTCTTCTCGAACTAGTAGCAGTCGGAGCATCTGCAAAGTCAGAAGGAAAGCGATATGCTAGTGTCATCCATTGGCAGCATCCCACGCCAGTACCTCCAAAGGTCGCAGATATGATAGTACGGCCATGCACACCATCAAGCTATTCAGACTGCGAAATCATCTTCTCTGGCCTTGATTCATCTGTGGCTGGTGAGATTGAAATGGCTTTTCTTCAAGCTGATTTTGCCATCTTCTCAAACGCTGGAAATCATCGAATGGCTCCATTGATACCGTTGATGGTTCCAACCGTGAATCTAGCACACTTGCAACTTATTCCTGCTCAACGAGAGCATTATAAGCTGCAGAAAGGCTTTCTGGTGTGCAACAGCAATTGTGCCGGTATGTATACATGTATCTTTTCAAATACTAAGGCAGTACTCTAAATGTGCTAGTTGTTGGCCTTGTGGTGGCATTCGCAGCCCTTCAAAAATTAGGCTCTATCGGCCAAGCCAGTGTTGCCTCGCTTCAAGCAATATCTGGCGCCGGCTATCCAGGGGTTCCGAGTGAGTCTATGTATCGCAGCTGTTGTGGAAAAGGCAGAATACTAATCAGGTTAAGGTCTGGATATCCTTGACAATGTCATTCCTTACATCGCAGGAGAAGAGGACAAGATCCAGGCTGAAGCCTGCAAGATCCTTGGAAATTTTCAAAAGGATCCATCAGCCAGCATCATCAATCAGTCTATACCAATTTCTGTTGCATGTAATCGTGTACCTGTTCTCGATGGTCATGTTTTATGTGTTTCAGTACGTTTTGCTCAACGACCCCCACCAACTTTGGACCAGGTCCGGACGGCTTTAGGAGAGTATGTGTCCGATGTTCAAATTGTTGGTTGTTTTTCTGCTCCTAAACGTGCTATTGTTGTCTACGACGAGCTTAATCGTCCTCAACCGCGTTTAGATCGAAATGTTGAAGCAGGATTTACAGTCAATGTGGGAAGAATTAGGCCCGACCCAAGCGAAGTATTTGATTATATGTTTGTTACATTAAGTCATAACACTATTATTGGGGCAGCTGGTTCATCTATTATGAACGCCGAAGCTGCGATAATACAAGGGTACGTCTGAATGAATTGATACAGGCGGATAGTGGACATCTATTTGTTGTTACGAGATGGGTGCTTGAATCAGTGTACGATAGTGTTTTTGTGGGAGTAGCGGTGTGCTGTATCATGGTCACAGAAGGGAGAGGATTCCCATAGCCTTCGTGTGCTAGAACCACGTCTATAAGGAGTGAACAATACACCCTTACGCCGCGCAACCTTATCAGTCGGAAGCTTCGCCTTACATAGCAGTATCACCTGGCTAAGGTTATGTAATATCCCAAGAAGTAGTAAGTAGCTTAAGAAGAAGAGGGCGACATACAATAGGGTGTTATAGCGTAGTAGGTTACCTAGCTACCCATGACATCCATGCTACATATGGCTAAGTCAAGCAATTCACGCAGATAGGATAATAAGATCCGACAGGCCGAATTGCAGGGTAAGGGCAATCGGCTTCTCGGCTTCAGTGGTGGAAATAGCGGCCAATACGAGAGACCCATCTAGGGCAGGTTAAACGCATCTTGCAGTGATTGACGGCTTGGCATTCACAAGTTAGGCGACAGAGCGGCTTAGAGCTCGCTTCATAGGGGCTTTCATTTGTCTTGGCTGAGGCTTGTACTCTCTACCTAATCCTTCGGGAATACATGACGTATTGGGGATTTAAGTAGACTGGCTATGTTGTAAAGCATATAAACTTAGATAGATATAATGTCCAGGTTATCCCTCAGTGTCGTGATTATGCAGAAAAGAAATGGGTGTTCTCAAACGATCTCAAAGACAATAACGCAATTGGTCAGTAACAAACTAAAAGCGGCTGCTCAGTAACGAACGATGATCCTCCTTCTCTTTAGTGCTTTGCTTGCAGTATATCCTATCTCCGCAGATCCATTTTTCGGCACAAGCTTGTCATTCATCACTTCAGATCCAGTAGCAGCATGCCCGGACGTTACAACACCGCCGTGGATCTCATTAACGGTTTTGCATTCTACATCAACGTAGCCGACATCTTCAGCTATCCATATCGCACCAATATCACAGTCTACAACGTAGACATACAATTCCTTGACGAACGCTAATGTTTGGACCAGCACTAGGAACTTCTCTAGGCTTCGGTATACAAATGCATATACCGACCCAAACGAAGCTAAAAGGCACGCCGGGTATTGGATCACCCTTTACTCAATAGAAGAATGTCTACAAGGGGATAAGCCATGGATGCCCTTCACCTGCCCGAGACTCAGGGGAACTGTTGCTGCATGTTGCTGCCATGAGAGTCATTTGTTCTGTGATTCACTACTAGAATAGGAAAGTACCTCAAGCCCTTGCTGCAGGTAATATCCTCGCAGTTACTATCGCCGCAAATAAATATAATTCTATATATACTATAATATATAGTACTAGAAATCATAAAGATATATAATTATTTAAGACTAACTCTATTATTCTACAATAAGTTGTACTATAGTATAATAAAATTATAGCTATATATAAGATAAGGCATAGCTTAATAAATAATTAGGTTTTTAGTTTAGTTAAGATAAGATAGAATAGAGTAGCTTTTAATAGCTTTTTTTTTGGGGAATATAAAATTAAAAAAAAAGAATAAAAAGAAAAAGATTTAAAATAGAAAAATAAAATTAAATAAATAAATATAATAATAAAATTTTATAAAAAGTAAAGATTTTTATAATAATAAGCTAACCCTAGAGTAGTATCTAGCAATCTATTTATATAAAAAGGTTAGAGTTATTTATTGGAATTGCTGGGTTAGGGTTAGATAGAGTAGAGATTAAAGACTTAGTGAAAAAAAATAAAAAAATAAAAAAAAATAAAGTTTATTATAATTAATTTTTCATTTTTAATTTTTAATTTTTAAAGTTTTTATTATATAAGCAAGCTTTTATTATATAAGTTTTTATTATATAAGTCTTTATAATATTTATTATATAATTTACTTTAAATCTTTATTTAAATAA
>JACBYL010000130.1:0-42382 GCA_015266385.1 Trichoderma oligosporum | reverse complement strand
AAGTAAAATTAATAATATTATATTTTTAATATATTATAGATTACTTAAAGCTTTTAATTTATTTTTTTCTTCCTTTTTTAGATTTAATTAATCTATTTAAAGATATCTTTATAATAAATTATATAATAATTTCTATAGCTTTCATTCTATTAAGATCTATATTCCAATTGCATATTGCATTACTAATAAAGATAGAGTATTTAATAGATATATGCAATATGCCTTCGCTGTTTCAAAAAGATAGCTAGTGTAATATAGCAACTAAGGCTAGATAGCAAGAAAGCTATTCTAAATATAGCTAGATCAATATTACAGTACCTAGAAAAGGTTAAATACTTTTTGCTTTCTACTGTAATTTAATTAAAAAGCTTTAAGGCTTACTATTTAATCTATTTCTAGCTTCTTTTAATAGCTAGAATAAATAAAGAAATATATCCTTAAATAATCTAATATATTTTTAGTATATAGTATTAATAAAAGTATATAGCTTACTTTAAGTCCTTTATTAATTATTATTATATTAAGCAATATATAGAATTTATCTATAAATCTCTTAGAATAAAGCTAGTAAAAGAGAATTATTGCAACATTTTTTATTTTAATAAATAATATACTTTTTATAACAATAATTATTAAGTTTATAATCTTTAAAAGTTAAAAGAAAGATATTGCTTTAACTATCTATATAAATAGCTAAGCTTAAAGCTTAAAGAAAAATGCTCTAATATTAACTTTTTAAGTATAATTAATTATAGATTTAAAAGCAATCTTTATAAATATTAGATTTTATTAAATAATAATAAAAAGATAACTATAATTTATTATAACTATATTCTTTAAAACATAATTAAGCTATAGTTAAACTAAAGAATAAGTCTTTATTTTAAAAAAAAAGACTATAATTTAAGCTATTAATTAAAGATTATAGTAAGCTATAAGAAAAAGAAAGGCATTAATTATTACTAGAATGCTTTAAGTAGCCTAAATCTTTTATTAATTAAAAATATATAATAAGCACTATCTATAGTAATAGAAAGCTTACTATATAATAACTAGGAAAGCCTTATTGCTAATGCTAAAGAAGCTTAGGATAGCCCTGTTGTTGCTGTTAATGTGAGAGCGGTATGAGCGAGATTCTCTCATATCCAAAACTAAGAATTAAGGTACAACCTGATTCTCACTAAATATAAAAGGTAGGATAGAACTCTCGATGCTAGGGAGAAATGCTTTAACATAAACTAGGCTATCTCTATTGCAGAATTGTGTTGAAGCTGTTTCTACCTCTCTTGGCCGAGTCTGGCCTCACCTCTGCTCAACACGCGCTTATGATCACGGTAAAAACAAGACAATTCAGGGAGCCACGTGCCCATCAATAATGGTCAATATTTACAGCTTTATTCCATTTGCGCAGGCTCCTCTTGGTGACCTCCGCTTCACTACACCTCGACCATACGATGAGGGGAGGGGGGATAATTCGCTTTACGATGGTTGTTAACCGCCTCAGGTTCAATACTTATCGCCATAAACTATCGTTTAGGACCTCTTGGAGGACTTTCCTTGGTTACTCTAGGCCTGACGGGCAATTACCACTTCCAAGACATCTTACAAGCACTCCAATGGGTTTAGAATAACATCGTTTTGGAGGTGACCCAGTGAGGTTACATACCAAATCTTAAGGTTAAAATTACTAGATAGCCTTACTAGACTAAGGTCATAGCCTTTGGGCAGTCAGCTGGTTCTCTCAATACCTTTGTACTCGCTGCTCTGCCACAAGCTCCGTCAATAATGCGCGCAGGAATCATGTCATCTGGCGGTGGTATCGACTTTGCTACAACAACCGAGGCAGAGAATTACAGTGAGAATTTTATTGCCATGCTAAATTGCAGCGTGTCCGATATAAGCAAGCTAACCTTGTAAAGCTAAGGATAGAATCTAACGGTAACAGTTAACTTGTCTTGGATCGGTTTTGCCAACGGTATTAAATGACACGGTCAACGCTATTGAAAATCCTACAAACGCAGACCCCACGGTTCTCGACTTGCTTTATGCCAACGGAAAAGTTCCTGCACGGTACCGTATTTTCAACAGTAAGGTTATGCTGGTATAGCCTTCTCAAACTGGTGTCAAAGTTCCGCCAATCTTCGCTCGACCAGCCAAGATGGGATGCTCTTTGTACTAGCATCTTATGAGGCAGAGATTGAGAATATCAGTGAGGCCCAATACAACGCCTTCTTGAGTTACGCCTTTGGCCCACTCGCTTCGACTGTCAACCAATCCTACCCCTTATCTAGTTACAGAACCCGCTCACTCATCCCTACTTTCCCACCGCTCCTTCGCCATCTCAGATATTTCATCAACCCCAGTTTCCGCTATCTAACCTATCGAGGCTCGAATACTGCCGTGGCAAATAAGGTCCCAGTGTGACGTATGAGTACAGTCACCCCCCTTCGTGCCAATGGGCAACTTCTGTTCCGAATTCACCTGAAATTATTGTGCTGGTTGGCGCAGGCCATACTCCAGAGCTTCCGTAAGTGTTTGGCTAATATCCCTCGACCTAGTGGAAACTGTAGTTTCAATATCATCGAGCGAGGTATGAGCTCTTTCATGATGAAGACTTGGACAAGGTCTCCAGGCTCTGACCGGCCAGAGTTTACTGCGAATAAGGCTCTGGGTATGAACTTCGGTAGTTCGCCCCAGGCTAGAGCTGTAGACTACACCACTTGCTGTTTTGGGACAAGATCAAGGCCCAGATTTCCAAGCTAGACGTAAAGATCATGTCTATAAACGACACTTTAACAGGTTCCAGTTATGGGCTGGCGGCGAGCTCAAGAAAAAGATAGTGGAGACTAACGCAGCAGTCTCAGTGTTTGGAAACCCAATAACTATTAGTGCCCTGGCTATAAATTCTCTCTACGTTATAGTGTTGTAAAAAGCGACGTAATTTGAACAAACCGATGGTATCATACGTTTCTTGGATTATTTAATTAGACCTAAAATGTAAGAGAATCGGATCAGCCTGTCGAGTTAATATAATGTATATATTAAGATTCACATAGCCAAAGTGATTAAGCGGCTTGAAACCATACATCTAGGTTTAGCTACCTATCTTCATATTCCCCTGCCATTAGTGGGGATGGTTCCTTTATTGAGTCACCTTTCACCGGATCCAAGACATTAAAAGGCATTGTCGGCCAGGTCATTAGTGGATTAAGTCATAGAAGAAAGAAAAGCTAAGAACCCTTTACTTTTGGAGGAGGCGGAGCCTTGTATATATTTGAATTCAGAGCCTTACAATATTAAATCAAGCTCCTCACTATATCGTGCCCTTAACTACCCCAATGGCTGTAGAAGTGTTTTTGGTCAGCCAGAAGAGTATAACTTAAATGGCTGCCTTAAGCTAGTGAGCCGGTGACCAAACACCCATCCGACATGAACTCTTTAAGGGGCGCTATAGGACATTTCCCTTCTTCCACTTGCAATAGGGGCATTGCTAATTGGTCTGGAAATAGGTGGGGTTTAATTAGAGACTCTGCTTTAAGCAAAAGATACGGGGCGCTCGTATTATAGGATTTTTAGCTACACAGAGATGTATTCTATTATTATTGCTTTCCATGCAATGAGCAACCTGATGTTGAGCGTTCAGCTTATTAAATTCTCTAATTAACACAGCTGAGTTGTAGCTGTCTTATCGAAATATGCGTCTCCAGGACTACTAACCCCAAACAGCATCTCAACTACTTAATAGACTCTTTCGCTAGTGAATTTGAAAAGCTGCAAGAGTCTGTTATGGCGCATGATAAGCCTACTGCAAAATTTCAAAGCATATAATCTCCTTTTGTTAATCAATAGACAGCGCTAGTATGCCTATCATGATCCACTTATCAGCAGCATTAAAAACCGCTCAATTCCACTGTGTGAGAGAGTTCCCTAGTGGCATATATCAAAGCTTTGTTTTTGAGCAGACGCGACGTGTTTCAATGGACTTCGCATTCAGGGACGAAACGAATAGGGTGATCTCTACGCTTTGATTAAGCTTGCTTTTGCGTGGATCATAGTCCCTCAGAAAATGGGTCACAACAGTCCATCAATAACTCAAGCTAGTAGTAATGACTCATGATCGCTTGAGAAGAAACTAAATGTAATTACTGATTAGAATTATAATAACTTCTCTTCTATATAGTTAATATCTATATATATTTTAAACGCACACTTGGAACGCTATTGGAACTCGATGCGGTTAAATTTACAGCCTCCAACAAGCGCGTGAGGCAATATTATAAGCGCACTAGATGCCCCACGACTACACGTTACTTCTAGTCTTGACTAGCCTCAAGAATGCTTCTGCTTGCTCCAAATAAAGCCCTATGGACCATGATAGGGCTTTCATAGAAATTACGCATGCCATTAGAACTCCTGTGTCATCTCAAGTTCCTGGACGGTGTGGGCGGACTAAGGAAGGAAGTTTATGCCTTGCTATCACTTTATCACGACATCGCTGAAAAATGCTAAAAAGAAATAAGATTATACCCTGTGGACTTGCGTTGCGAGTATAGATGCCGATTTCGTGGCTCAAGTTGAATATGAGTCATATATTTAGTACGTCTATCAAGAGAAAGGAGAATCTCTTGGACAGGACGTAATGTGACCTGAATAGAATTCAATGCCACTTAACGGCATAGTTGGAAGCCTAAGAAGTTTTTTGTGAATTTAAAGAACCCTAATAAACACCCTAGGCAAGCACTGGGTGGCCCGCGGATCTCAAATCACCTCTAAATCTATAGATATATACGAAAACTATTGGGCTCGAGAGGAACCTAGGAAATGTACTAAAATCTTATTCGTGATTATATTGGTATTTTGAAAATCTATGCAATCTCTTGATTATTAGATTTATTTTGTTGGTAAGCGTATGATTTGCAATAAGGTGAATTGTAAATAATAGAGGTGAAGGGGTTTTAGGAAGACAGGGAGATAAGATTCAATATTCTGTAAATCCACAAGACACTAGATCGAGTCGTTCGAGATATACTATATTAGATGAGAATCGTCCAGAACTAGGGAAGGATTACTTTAGTTCTCTTTTCTACCGAGAAAAAGCCTCTAGTACAGCACATTTCCTTTAGTCCTTAATAGCTCTGTGTTCATTAGCAAAAGTAAAAGCGGGTATTATAACGGATCTATCATTAGCTACTTGCTCTCGATCTTATTTAGCTATATTTATAAAACTTTTTTAATTGCTACCTTTCACAACACTGTTCAACTCCCAACAATACCACTATATACTTGAATGACTATTAAATTTGTATATAGAATTAAAGAATATATAAAAGAATAGTAGGAGTAAAATAGTTAGAACTACAGTACTAAATATTAATAATATATAATAAACTAAAAATATAATTTTACTTCTGTTACGCTTATTCTCTCTAAATTCACGAGATCCTACTAATTGAAAAGAGTAGATAGTAGAGCTAAAGTAGGTTTTTATCTTCTTGTCCTATTTGACTTAGACTTTCAAAGAGTCCCAGAAACGCGGCCAGAATACAGTTTTCTGCTAGTGTCACAGATACTCGACGCGGACTGAAAATATCAGAATCGAGGAAAAGCAGTCATTGGGGCTCACGCCGCTCAGAATTCCACAACTACAACCAACCTCAGCAACAAAGCACTCTCAATATAGCGCCACCTTTAATCAAGCTAGCATCACCGCTCCTAACCACCGAGCAGTAGAAGAAGAAGAGGTAGAAATATAGGCCGATATCTGCTATAAGCCTACCTGTTACTGGTTAATTCTATACCTAGGAGGTACATTGGCCGGGTATTGGCGTTTTCCGTTGCGTTTATGACAGAGCTGACAACTCGGCACACCTCAAGCGTCCTTCTGCGTCTGTTCCCTATAGGGAGAACAAACTTACCTAGCGAGGTCATTAATCATATCTAACTTCAACTCCGTGATTACGATGAATAGAGAGGACAAAAGGCAGTTAAAATAAATCCAAAATCAAACTCCCTGGGGCTGTACGCGTGGACCTGAGGTAAGCTTACAAAGAAAGAGCTTGTCTTAATAAAGCATAATGAGTATTTAAGTACTACCTATTTAGTAAATAGGGCGTGCATCATAATCATTTTCCTCCTTCATCAAAATGTCCTTAACTTTATAATTGTTATCCCTATGCTCACCTTTCACAAGATAGGCAGAGTAAAGCTCTGGTACGAAAGCCACCCAACTATCAATTTTTTTTTTTCAATTTCTTGCACTATTCCCGTGTTTCCGCTGCAGATAGTTCGGATAGGCTCCCAGCTATTCCGTACTCTCCGTTGTCTTTATCACACATCACATGATTTCAAATCTCTCTTATACAACGGGGAGTCTCTTTTAGAACACAAAATACTATTACGTAACCAAGTCTAGTCACATTACTTATCTATAAGACGGATCCTACGGATCCCGTTTTGCTTCTCTTACATAGGTCAATCCACTTTTGCTACGAGCCTTAATCTTCTCTAGTTAAAGTAGAAAAACGTAATAAAAATGGCTGTTGTGGTTCTTATAACAACTTTGTTTCCAAAGGCTGATCAGTTAGCCACGGCATGCCAGTGTGCCTAATAGGCGAGTCAAAGTGTTGCTCTTGGTGTCTCCGCTGTCCCAAAAGAGTTACCTTTCTCCTCATGATAGCAATAACCCATTTTCCATTAGCAGTAGATAACTTGGGGAACGCATTGACTAGCTGTGTGATCGGAGCACTACACTATATCGGGGGGAGGATATTCGATCCTCTCTATAGAACAGATTAGAGCTACGATGCATCCGTGACGGCGCCCTTAACCGAACTTTATGACTTTGAATGTAAAGCTCCTCAGCCCCGGCCGTGTAAACATACCTTTTTCATTAAACTACGTTATTGTGACGTAAAAGCAATTTCTTGAATTCAGCCTCAATATCATGCAAATGCCTGCTAGTAGCATAACAAAATCACCTACATCCTATATCTTGAGCTAGACTAAATCTACGAAGTAAAGGCAGCCTATAACTGCAAGGGAAATGTGAAAAATGCATACTCGGGAAGTCTCGAGAAGACGGAACAATGATTTATGCCGACACCTATCTAGTAAGTAAATATCTAACCTAAAGTAATTTTAGTGTTGTAATTTATAGACTAATCGTTTCTAATATATAAATTAAGAGTTAGTGTTGATAGCTGATCCACAGACTAGTTGACTAGGTAGTTTGCATCGGCAAATACGTAACTGTCATCATGACACCACATTCTCCCCATGGGGTATCCTAGACCAGCACTGTAAAGTCCGGCCGAAATTTCTACAATAAGTTCGCAGCTCAAGGCAAGAAAGTTCCGCTCACCCTAGGTTGAATTTTTTTTTCATTTCGGGCTAACATACTCCGTAAAGCGCGAATCTTAGCACCTTTTATATCTGGTCCGTGTGTTCGAACTCCGGATAATTTTTACCAGAGGAAAATGGGCCCGTAAATTTCATTATGTTTAGGACATTATTTCGCATAGGGAGACTAAACTACGGAGTACAGCAAGGAATGTTAACATTAACCAAATATCCGGCACTGTATCCTTATGCTGATATTAAATAACGTAGCTGTAGCCTGTCACTACCCAGGGTTAGTCGCATTTGGGCTGGCAAAAGAGAAAATATACACGATGCTGGATATCTATAAATGAGGGCTTCGGCTTCGGCTTCGTCCTTAAACTGTCCCAAGTCTCCCGGATATTCCTTCTTTGCAATCTATAGCCGCTGTATCGTTTACTTCACCCTGCGCATAGCGAATTAATTAAAGGTACCAAGATGTTACTACTCTCTTTCCTCCCTCTCGCGTCAGCCGGCATAATAATCAATGCCCGAAGTGATTCACGTGCCAAGGAATCATACCATACCAATTCCCCTTCCTGGTTCAGCGGTAGATTCGAAAACTTTGTTGTATTTGGAGACAGCTACACGGATGAGTCGCGGTTGGACTATTTCACAGATCATAAAAATCAGCCTCCACCAGTTGGCTTCTTGCTCCCTGAGTCCTTTGATGCATCCGATGGAGGGCGTGTTTGGCCTAGATGTATGACCAATTCTATTTCAATGTGCAATTAACGTGACTAATGGATGGAACTACAGACGTGAATCAATATTCCGGCGCAAAACTTTACAATTACGCTATTGCTGGAGGAATTTGTGAGTACACCCCAGCAGTATTTCTCGTGACCTCACGCGTTACAATGGCAAAGATTAATTACCTGCGCCCTAGGCACCAATAATATTGTGCCACGAGACAGAGCAACCCCCAAAGATCTCTATGCTGCTATTCTGGAATCAGAGATGCCTGCTTGGCTCGCTGACTCTCACTCCGTGAGTAGCGTCTCGCCACACCGAAAGTTTTATACCGGCTCAGCCGAGGATACTCTCTACGCCATTTGGATTGGCGTCAATGACATTGGCAAGAAGAACATATTTATTGATAGCCAGACTCCCGGAACCTCACTTACAACTTTTACCGATTGCGTCTTTACAGCTTTTGACAGCATCTATAAGAATGGGGGAAGGCAGTTTGTCCTCATGAACGTCCCGCCACTTGAGTTGCATCCAATATACGCGATACCTCAAAACAAAGGGCTTCCTCCAGGTTCCCCAGATTGGCCAAATAAGCCATCAAATCTGACCGAGGTCTCCTTTAAGATGTACGAGTACACGCGCGCGGTTAATGATATCTTCAAGTTCCAAGTCCCATTCCAGCAACATGTTGCTAAAAGATACCCCGGTGCAAAGTGGGCAATCTATGGTAAGCTCATCTTCCTTTTTTAACCACGACCTTACTAACTCTGATCTGTGTGATCAGATGTCAACTCTTTATTTAAAGACATCCACCAGCATCCAGAGAGATATCTAAACGGCACAACGCCAATTGATGTCCTTGATTATATTCATCATTGCCCAGCTAGCGGCATGAATTGCACCAACTTAAAAGGAGATCCCGATTCTTATATGTTCTACGATTCTCTTCATCCTTCTGAGCAAGTTCACCGTATAGTAGCACAAAATTTTATGGATGTTATTAAAGGAAGGAGTAAATATGCAACTTACTGGTAGTAATTATTTAAGAAGTTCGATTGGAAACCACATATTGTGTAATAAAAGCTTAATAACATCTTTTCCTTATATTGATATTATCTAGAAAAAGCCAAATCTTTATTCTTTAATATCTATTTATTCTTCAAATTACTGGTTTAGAGCCTGTAAAAGGTATTCCTACCGTAGAGTAAGTCAGGCAGACAATAGCAATAGTAAAGGTGTATTTAAGCCTTCTACTGAACGATAATCGATTGGCTTAATAGGCGAAAAGTCGGTGAAACATGAGAGAGACTGAGGTCTAGATAAGGCATACTAAGCTACGATTACCAAGATTGGTTTCGTATTTCACATAGTAATAATTAGCGAAAATACTATAATTACTTCATAATATTCTCCGTATATATATATATATAAATTAGCAATAAAGTACTATATTACTTTATTATAGCTAGTTTTTAAGATTTTCTGTTCAAAAGTAATAAGAAATAGAGTATATTGTGAATTTATTAAATACTTATTCATTTGTATCTATAAGTTCATTGACTGATATTTCAATAATAAATTAGCTGAGCTAGGTCACTATACTAGTTGAAACTGGTATCAAACTAACCTTTCTGATACTTGTGGGGATGATTTGTAACTATCATGTGCCCCTATAGTTGATTTTTTTTCGCACTGTAATTGTTAGCTCTGGATTCTCGTCGAAGCTGAATAATATGATAGACCATGTGTGAATTAGGCCGAGAATATGTGACTAACTTACCAAGATTGAAAGGTCGCGCCCAACAGAGAGACGAATTTCACAGACAGGCATTTTCTTGAAGCTCCAGAAAGACCTGCGAGTCCAAACAGGTCCCTTACCCAAGTCCCGGGTCCTCGAAAGGATGAGAGACAACTCGTTGAATAGGTACGGAGTACGGAGTAGAAAGCCGGAAATTATGGCCTAGAACGAAATAAGCCCCGTCAAAGGGCGCGGCTTATTACAAGGCAAAGAAACCATGATCAAAGGAGTGAGCTTCCCAAATAGGCGATCCGCTTGAAGCTCCAAGTGGGTCCCCTCTCTAGGCCCCAGGTCTTCCAAAGAAGGAGAAATAACTCGTTCAGTGGGTAGAAAGCCGGACGCATTGTAAGCTCCTTTGATAGCCGGATGATGGCAAATGAATTAGGCAGCTAATAGGGGCGTGGATAACATAGAGAAATAATAAAAAGTATGGAGACATATATCCACGTGATTACAGACAACCAGATAAGCAAGTAGGGGGCCGTTCGCTTGCATTTTGATCTCTATCAACCTCTCAACCTCATCTTGTAGCGACAGAGCCTGTACAACCAAGGAAGCGGCTATTCGGCCAAGCACTCGATGCTCTACGCTCGCTCACCAAAGCTACAGCTCTCGACTTATACATCTCGGCAAGAGAGCTATCCTTAGATTAAGCTGGCTGCTGTCCGTGAGGCCGTTTCTCAAACCTCCTACGGCCACCACTCCAAAATTATGGACTTTTTCCAGGCATTACAATATAGCGGCCTCAAGACCAACTGTACAATGTGTATCCAGGCATTGTTCCTCACTGGCTGACCAATGCTTCAGCAACAGCCACCCGTTAGATATCTGAGCAAATTTACGTGGCTTTGGTTACTACAGATGGCACGAATATCACTGTCACTAGCCATATCAGCGGGTTTGTGCTCCAAGACATCGCTGACAACATACTCCCAATTAGTAATTCTCACTATCACTGATATTTATGTCGTCGGTTCCTTGAGATTTCATGGCATTAATAGACCTGATTTCCTTCGTATATGGAAAAGGGATCAAAACACCTATACGTAGTAAGCTCTCTCGGTTCGTTGTTGGAGCGTACGGTACACTAGTGCGGAGGCCAGTATGACGTCTCTAGACTTGATGCCTTGAAGAAAGAATTAAGTATTCCGCAGGTCACAGAAAAGTTTGAGGCTGTACGTTAAGGTAGCTATGTGAGCTTTCTCCCCAATTCTATCCTACTTTTGACTAATAAGAATTGATTACAATGCCAAGGTGACTAGAGAGTGAATCCAATTAGCAGTAAAAGATCCCTAGGCCATCACTCATATCATTATTCCTGATGAAAATCGAAGCATAATTGATGCGATGAAGTCTTCGCTAGGTCCAAAACATAAATCTATGGGAGAAAAATCGGACCCGTTGATTACACGATGTGTATGGTCCTTTGTAAAGGGATTTCTATTCAGACATAATCTCATCTTCGCAGTCGGATCTTCCTAATGACGACGATAAGAGATTAGCCAAGAGGTAATGAATGAAGCACTCGTAATGACGATATACAATTTCTTTCATCCCTTTCTTTTATGTCTAAGTCTTTTTCTAAAAAGAATGCATTTTTCTTTTATATTTTAATTACCCCTTTGGCCAAACTAAGGGTGTGGTGTCGTTTATTGAAAGCTAATTAAATGCTTTAGCTATCACATAGTTACATTATGTGAATCCTATTAATGCATATATTAAAAGTACACTGACACAAGAAACTGCTCGATGATGGCGATCTTTCCAATTTAATCCATTCACTCCAAGATTGATGGTTCCAGTGCTTCCCCCCTGTAGGGCGATCTTAAATATCATCCCACCTTGTCTATAAAATATTCTAGAATCTTTAACGATATTATAGTGTCTTCTAACAATTGTATTTTGTGAGGCTGATTTTACACAGAGGATATCATATAGGTGTATTTAGTGATTTTGTTTACGGATTGAAGTCATACTCAGAGCTAATACTTTTGCAGCGTTGGGTATTAAGGCCTCGAAGGGATATATTGCATGTTAAGATATGGAGTACATGCACTGTGTACTAAGAATTATTGGTTTATCAGCGATTTTAAAGGATCTATCCGCTATTCTAATCAAGATTTTCTAAAATAAATAATGCCTTCCATGATATTATCTCATACTTTGTACTTCGTATAGAATAAATTAACGGCACATAAGACTCATCTTATCTGTCCGTTTGCTTTCTCCCTGGCTTTCCTTTGCAGCTTATGGATGTGCCCTTTTCAGGCCCTGGTCATGATCAGGCCTTACACTAGTCATTCTTAGTTCGCCCGGATTTTATGTCTCTCCAATAATTAGAATATTGTATGGATCACAAACTCAGAACGTTGCTAAATGTTTCAATATTTTCAATTTAGTTTTGCCAACTAGTCTCTTTCATCATGATTGTTTGACGCATAGCCGAGTAATGAATATGTTTTACCAAATATGACATAATTGGTCGTCACCGTAGCGCCGTGAAGTCGCATGGATGATCTCTCTGTATAATTCCTCTAGTTTCCAAAATCCTACAAGAAGCTATTTTTTCCTATATGTTTCTTGTTGTTCCAACTCATTGCCTAGATTGAAGCGTGCGAGTCTCAGAATATATAGTTGGGACTTAGACAGCACGCTCTGAGTTGAGATACTGTCTGGTCAATACAATTGTGACTCTTTTTACAGAGAAATTCCAAAAGTTCTTACCTTTCTTCGTAGTATTGCATCAACAATAATCTTGATACCCACAGGCAAGATTCACCGCCAACTAGTTCATCCTAATACAACGCTACGGTCTGATTGATCCAATATGGGTGCTCCAGACGAAGTGCTGAATATAGATCCTGAGGAAGCGGACAAGCTGCGCTCCAAAGCCCTCGCAGCAGGTGCCGATCAACTGCCGAATGGATACTATACAAGCCTTCGCGTGGTGAGTGTCTTCGTTGGGATATCCCTCACTTTGATCAGCACATATTTCGCTTTCGAAGCATCGGCCGCTGCTGTCTCGAATATCAACGAGGACATTGGACCTAGCGACAACGTGAGTCTTTTATCAACAGTATGGACAGTTGGTCAGTCTATCAGCGTCCTATTGATGGGAAGGCTCACAGATAGGTTTGGTCGACGACCCTTTGTCCTGGGCACCAATTTGGTAGGGCTTGTTGGTGCCATCATTGCATGTACCGCTCCAACATTCAACACGTTGATTGGTGCACAGGTGCTGCTTGGCCTTGCTGCCGGACAGTCAGCAGGCTATCTTCTCTTCATTGGCGAACTCATGAGTAACAAAGTTAAATTTTTGGGAATTGTTATTGTTGCGGTCCCAAACGTGCTAGCGACAGGATTTGGTCCGTATATTGGTCAGCGTCTTGGCCTGTCTGGTAGCTGGCGATGGATTTACTACATCTACATTATTATAACTGGTATATGATTCCTTCATTGACCACCCATAGATCAAGTGCTGACTCATTTGAAGCTGTTGCGACAATCCCTCTTTTCATCTTCTACCACCCTCCGTCGTTCGTTCAGCTTCATGGGAAGAAGATAAGGAGGCGAGATGAGCTCTTAAGAGTTGACTGGATTGGAGCATTTCTTCTAACTGCTGGAATGGCGCTTTTCCTCCTGGGAGTCTCATGGGGGGGATCACCAGATCCATGGAACTCTGCCAAGATTCTGGGCCTTTTGATATCTGGTGTGGTTGCCGGCGCGACATTTGTCTTGTACGAATGTTATGCCACCATACAGCGTCCCATCATTCCAATGTACATGTTTCGAGACGTCCGAGGCTTTTGTTGCCTGATGGTCATCAGTAGTGTCATGGGGTCCATGAATACCGCTCTTTTCATAATGTATCCCCAGCAAGTCGAGCATATTTTCAGCTCCACCTTGGATAATTGGGAGGATGTTGCCTGGATGTCATCAACCGCTGCTTTTGGAATTTGGGCTGGTATCCTCATGTTGGGGAGCATTTTTCACATTGTCCGCCACATCCGCTGGCAGCTGATTGCTGGCGCCGTGTGGGTGACTGCTTTCTTGGGCGCAATGGCTTCCGTCAATCGGAATACGAAGGAAGAAGCGATTGCCTTCTCTGTCTGCACAGGCTTTGTCATTGGTTGGGCAGAAGATGTTACCATGCTTCTAGTCCAGTTTATCTCCACTGACGAAGACTTGGGCGTTGCTTTTGGTATGTGTATAACATGGTGAATTTATGAAATGAGTAGAACTTCGCTAATCATCAATGGCTGTCTAGCTGTTATTTCTGCGTTGAGAACTATTTGTGGATCTATTTTCACGGCCGCTTTTATTTCCCTATACACGAACAAATTTCCAGGAGAACTCCAATCGAAACTGGTGCCGACTGTTCTTAACGCTGGGCTTCCTGAGTCTTCAATCAGTAGCCTTCTCACTGCCGTCATGACGGGTAACCAACAAGCCGTCATTGCTGTTCCAGGTATGACATCGAACCTTGTGGAGGCAACAAACAATGCTGTGGCAGATAGCTATGCAGCGGCATATTCCTATGTCTACTATTTTGCCATGGCGCTAGGTGTTATTGCTATCATCGCGTCAGCTTGCACTAGAGACTTTGATCGGTACCTTAACAACCACGTTCCGCACCAGATCTACGACAAGGAACAAACAAATTTAGATCCATTGAATTCCGATTTCCTGGAGAGTCACATTCCACAGCACATGTATACTGAGAAAGAGGTCAATTTGGATATAACAAAGGCCGAATCATCGGGTGAATACATCAGCTCATCTTCTAATACTCCTACGATAAAGGGATAAAATCATTCTACGTCAGCCGCCAAAGTGGCTAGTCACAAAATCTCTGGGCTCCTATATCTTTGTTACTTGTTTAGGGGCTAATTCTACTGGGAGAAAGCCTGTGAAGCCATTCTAAGTCGACAAAGGATTAGTCTAAGGCTATAGTTTCATTGTAAATACCACGTGATAAATAACATACACACCGTTATGAAGACAGAACTCGCATGATTGGATGGGATGAGATTAACGTATTGCGCTACTCTGAGGGCTGCGTTATGCTTTGCACTTAATCTCATATTACCTATATTATTCTCTTATGTTTGGTAGTTGATACTATTCCATCATTATAGCATGCAGTGGCTAATTCCCTTAGGTTTTGCAATAATAACGGAAGACACACTTTTTACAAAGGTCGCTTCGCTGAAGATGCTAGCTACTCACTACACCATACGCCAGTATTCGCCGGTTCTTCGTTCGTGGTTGATGGAATTTGATTCATTACACTAAATATCCCAATAGTCCTTGTATTATGCAGTTCCATTACTACTAAGATTACTATTGAGGTAACCCATTCGGCCATAGTAAACTGTAGCCAGTCAGCTATTTATCGAAACTCCAAAACCTTTTTGCATCCGCAGTATGTATCAGTCACTTGTAGACTACACATGTAAAGGGAGCTCCATGTCGCTTAGTGCTCAATTTTAACTCTGGTTATTGGCCCATATTTAGCTAAATTCGGGAGTTACGAAGCGTGATAAACTGACCAGAGATTATTTGTGTTATAATTTGTATGAGATTTGAAGTACGAAGAACAAGATCATCATTGAACGGTCAATATCGCAGTCAATGCATAGTCAAAGGTATGAACCTAGTCACGGCGATATGAAAATAGTTATAGATTGCAGCTAAATGGCTTATGAATATACTGTATGATACCATAATACTTAATTATGTGCGGTGATACGCTGTGACGTATTATGATCCTCTGTGGTGCAAGCTGTTTGATTCCTAAGATCATGCTCTGCAGGGAGTACTCCGTGCCTCATCATACTCTGGACGAAGTTTTAGCTTACGCTTTTGTGTGTCTATGTGCTTTATACAAGTAACTGTAACTTGAATTCACTAGCATCCATAACCAACTTTTAGCAGGAGCTTCTTGAAGTGGTTAGATACGTCTAATTTCCTACGCGGATATACCTTAAGTAGTTTTTTAATTTATGCCATAAGAATAGGGCGGCCGGAATTACCGACAACTGTAGCGTTCGCTATTTTTGTCACAGTACATAAAACAAGCCCATAATAATAACTTAATGAGATCTAGTGGCAGGCCTAACAGATGTGTTAACATAGACCAGTATTAGTGGTACGAGATACTCAATGGCTAAAAGAGCGTTAGTGGGGACAAGTGGAATAGGTTATTATAAGTATCACGACGGGAGAATTATGATCTGCCGCCATTCATTGTCGATCTCCTCAGACATATACAAATATATACAATGATGTCAAGTTAGATAGCCGTATGGAGTAGAAGTCTTTTTTATTGTATCGTACAGATCTTGCGGAAGCATGGGAAATCCATACGCGCTCCATTTTCCCTGAAGCCTTTTATCTATAGGAAGTAGTTTCGAAGTTGGCTGAGGCTAAATGGAAGCTGCCAGATCTGGAGACAGGCAATTAGGTGGTGGTAGTGCAACTTTTATGTAGGATTGCCCCCTCACCACTAAGAGGTGCTCAGGTGGATTTCGTGCCATTTGAATTTTGGTTAGTGAGGCTTGCCAAGAAAAAAAGAATTATCGTCATATCCTCATAAGAACACTGGGCATCATTGCCGCCTGCTTCAACTATGAGTGCTACTTTGTATAAAAAACTAAGCTATGAACCTTCAGATACTGCTTGGTTAATTTACAAGGATAATTATATTATTGTTTAGTTCTATTATATGGTTGTAGTAAACATATTCTGTCATCATATAATCTATAGGAAGGACACCTCTATCTAGTTGTTTTCCTAGAGAATACCCCTCAGGGTAAATTTAAGTAAATATTTTGCCTATAGTTTAAAAGATTACATTACTAAACGAAGGGGGACCAAGAAAGTGAAGGATAGACTGTAGCTCTTGATGAATCGATTATAAAAAATAATTGTATTTGAATATGGCATACTCAGAATTTACAAGAACTTAGAGTAGCTGTGGGACCCTCCCAGTGGTGCAGTTCACCTTCATTGCTGCTTCTCGCATATACACGAGACCCATCGCCATCTTCATTAGTGTCGTCATCCAATCGCTATTGACTCTTTCACAACATGAGATATCTCCTAGTCGCTGTACACATAAACCAATATAATCTCATCCGATCGCAAGTTTTTAAAAAAAGAGTGGCAATGACTACAGTCAGAGTAACAATGCTGAGACCAGGGAGTGTGAAGGCCATTTGAACCATTTGAACTCAAGAATTCTCGTTCAGATAATTAGTACGAGTTGCTTCGTACGGAGTCGTGAGTGTATCATCACGCCAAACTCTCTTGTACTTTATACGATGCTTCATTTATTATTATTCAGCATACTGTGCTATCCTTGATAAAATCTAGCTACATGTAAGCCACCATCGCGCTCGGTCCCTAATGCGCACCCATGGACAATCTTGAAAAGGGGAAGCAACAAGTAGAAATAAGGAAATACCGACTATCTTGCTAAATGGCTGGAAAACTCTATGAGATAAGAAGAAATTGGTAAAGAAGACAAAAATAAAGCAAAAAGTAAGCCTCTTTAGTCTGCTTATACAAGTAGCACTGGCGGGCCTCGGCCGCTGATCACCTCTTCCCACCTAGCAGGCGGCTGCTTGCTCATAAGCTCTCTCATTTTCCAAATGTCTTCCCAAATGTTTAAGAGACCCCAACAATTTCTTAGAGACCGCGGAGTGGCCCCGGTTGATATGATAAGATCCCTAAAGAAGTCTTCTTGGCTCTGTGATGCCATGCACCCCGTGACACTTAAAGGCCAGATGAGATTTTTCGCTGCCCGTAAATCTGGGAGGCGCTTTAGTAGGACTATGGTTGCAGCAACACTCTGTTGGACCTCGGACAAATTAGGATTAAGGCCTGAAACTACCGTGTGCAGGTACGTCAAGGCAGATGCTGCGTAGATGCTTGTGATGATATCTACTAGCGCGCTGCTTGATGCTTCTCGAAGTCCGTTTTCTAATACGCCTTCTATGGCCATAGCACGGCTAGTAAGAGCTTTCAGGCTCAGTCGACGATTCTCTTGTTCTTCTCGCTTCCACTTATCCAATATTCCTATTTCCAAAATGGCTAGCATCACCCAGTTACTGCAGCCCATTATTTGGTCCATCCCAATTAGGCCAGACTGCTCCATCAGGTATCGACATTCAGTAAAGGGTGATGATGGACCAATAGAAATGCAGGAAAATATTCCAAATATGGCCAAGACATTTGCAAGAAATTTTAAGGCACCAACATATTCGAATGATAATGAGTCTTCGTCGTGCGTCGCATTGAAATCCGATGCACCTAGCTCGCTCCAGACAGAAGATGACGCGAGATTGCCTGACTTGAGGACTACGGCCCAACAGTCGACCAAGACTGGGATCAGTGATGTCCCCGCTCGCAGATGGACCTGCCAATCTCCTTTACTGAGACTCGAGGACTGGATGGAATTTATTCCGTTAGTAAAAAGGGTGCTCCCACTCAGGGTAGATTATAGCTACCTCGAAACTAACAAGCTGAAGAGCACTCGCCAACGCATGGATATTGCCCTTCATCTTTGCTATGCCATAGGCCGTATCTAGCTCGTCTAGCAATTGCTGCGACTCTTGGAGAGCTAATATATAATAACGTGTCTTCTCCTTCTGCCATACCTTTGCTAATTCAGTTTCAAACTCATCTAAGCAGGCTTCTTTATGAAGTAAACTGAGACCTAGTGTTGCATAATACATGGGTCTTGTGGAGGCCAAGATGGTCAACAACCATTCTCTTCTTCCTACATAACTCTGATCGTGGAACGGGAATTGCAGAGGGAACACATCGTCCAGATAGTGCATCAGTAAACTAGTTTCTTTCTCCTGAGTTCGCTTGGGTAGGATCATTTTAGCCGGAGATGTCAATCAAAGATGGGACTATCATGCGACGTATCGATTGAAAATCGAGCCTTTCTGTCCCCCCTCCAGAGTGCCGAGTATGACGGAGTATGCAATGTTGGTTCAGGCTTGACGTTGTCGAGGAGGGGCATCAGAGTGAGTGCGTATTTTGGCTTGCCAAATGTGATTGGCGTAAATTTCAAAGTAGCACTTGCAGCAATAGTAAATTTGAATTACTTCTGTTCTTTGCGAATGAGTAGGAGGAATAAAATGTACAAGGCCCCCCCGCACTAATGCTTACCCCTATCATGTTATGTATCGAATGCTTCCAACCATCTTTGTTACACTAAACTTAGACACCATTTTCATATTCGCTCCATATTTACTAGTTTATGATACGATCTGCAAGTTGAAAAAGGTAGAGAACCAAATTATTATGGCTGTGTCATTTAGTATAGTTTGCCAACTCTACGGAGTAAGTTAACCAGTCATGTTCTTAGGTGTGAAGAGGCTGAGACCCATGCTTGTCAAACCAAAACCTCATGCGCTTCCTTCTCTCAAGGTTCGTTACAATGTTTTTCTGTTGCTTATTCAGCTGCTAAAAGACTGCCTGCTCCGTCGAAATAGCCTTAGTGTTTATCGTCAGAATGAGCAATAATGCTACCCTACTAACCTCTCCACTTTCTGCTGCTCGTTCCAATTAGCTGCGCGACGTACTTCTACATGTCGCCCAGCATTACATATTATCATAGAGGACACCTTGGCGGGCATCTTGAAAACCCAACCTTGAGGATGTGGAGACAAGCGTTCGCAATGACCTAGCCAGCCGCCCATTCATTAGATTCGGGCAAGGCAATAATCTGCTGTGGGGGATCGGTAGGATCAGACGTTTTACCTAAATGCGTTCGTGCCATAATACATAATCCTGCTGCACAAGTACTTGTATTGGTATGCTATGGTGAAACTAATACGTCGTATTGGCTTCACAAAATTTCGGGTGTCATATTCCTCTTTAAAACCAGGTACATACGATTCATGGGACAGCACTTCAGGCGTTTGCCCATCTATAATCTGACATGCGTCCACGAAGCAAGTACCACAGCGCCCTGCTCTCTCATGTACGTAGAGTCCTGAGGTGGCAGGTGGAACAATAGCTTTATGGGTAAATCTTCATTTATCGGATTTGAAAGATGGAAGTTTAGTTCCTAAGGGACCTCTGTTCGTGACTTGACGCATGCCAGAAAAGATCGTGTTGCCATACATTTAATCCTAAGTAGTAGCCGACTTGAAAAAATCTTACAGTATTAAACTTCATAGTCCATGGCGCATTTGCTCCAAGTGAGAACAAAATACGAAGATTATTTAATTCTACAAATAGCAGTAGGCCTAGCTTAATATTTATATACGTACAAAATATGCCCGGTACAGTCTGTGAGAAATAAACAATCAGTCCGTGTTCTTCCTTTAACTTCCCTTCACTTCTTTCTATTTCCTATATTTTGCGAAGAAACAGTATACTTGTAACAGGCGGCAAATTTCAGCAGGGGTCAATTTTTTAATAGAATTTGATAGAGCTCCGTTCACTTAAACCAGTGCTGCACTTCGTATTACCTTGGCGATGGCCAAGCGAGCTGACTGCTGCTGCGTTGCGGTGTTGGATATACTGCCCAATTCGTCAGGCGAATGTGGAGTAATCAGGCTATTCATATTACAATGTATTGTGTCTAATTTATATCACTATGAGTCATAATGACTAACTTGCTATCATATGGCGAAATCTTTGCTATCAAGAGCTAAAGTACTAAGTAATTATTTGTCAAATTTCTAGACGCCGACTTTGCTAATGAACCTGAAGCAGCTGTCGCTTTCAATATATGAGTGTCCTCTTGTTGGCTGTAAGATGGACAAGGCATCTTACGATACAGTGCGATTACAATGAAATATTGAAAGCTAAGTCCTGCGATTTAAATAATAACATGGTTCTTCACAATATATCTCTTATTATTAATGATATAGAGTTAAATATATTAAAATATTTAATAATTTTTTTATAATGGTGAGTTAGATACCTTAGAGTTTATTATTGAATACCTCAATACTTATATTATTTATAAAGTAAGTATTATATAATTATATTAGAATGGGTATTTTTGTTTTTACTATAGTATTAAAGAGATACTTTATTTATCCAAGAACTTTATTTGTTATAATTCATTACATCGATATCTCTAATTAATATCTAATAATAATATTTTATTATTTCAATATATTTTATTTTCAATTAACATACATTACTTTTTAATACTACTGTACTACTATAATAGTTTTAGTATATTATAATAATATATAGAAATAAAAATTTAAAGCAGCGCTTTATATAATGAGTCTAAACTTCTATTATATTTGCTAAATGCATTATAATGCCTTGTAACGCTTTATGGCACTATAAGCAAGCATTAAGGTGCCTTGAGAGTAGCTTTAATACTAGCGTAAATAACCGCGATCGAGTTGGATAATCTTGATCAATTGAATAGCTCTAAAAAAATCTACTAATCGTAATGTATAAACCGTGTTATTTTACGTTCTAAATCTAATAAATTGTTGAATGAAAAATCTCAAAAGAAATTAGCTGATGTTGCATTCTTGGTTCTTGCAAGGCATTGCTAAAAGTGCTACCGTATTAAGCAACGGTAAATAGTTATTCATCAATCTATAAATTGCCACAAATATAAGGATTTCGAAGCACATATACGGGCTAAACCTATATAGAAATGTCATAAATTGGATAATCGTAACCCGTTTCTTGCTCTATTCCAATAACGATATTGAATAATTTTTTCTTTGAGGGCCGCTTATGATTTCTTGATGCTCCAAAGACCCCTGCAACTGACTTATTATTGTGCGAAGATCAACATATAATTTGCAACAGATTTGAGAAACGTTTTAGCCTTCTCTTGAGTATAGTTTGCTTCATTGTAGCAGATAGATAGTGTAGAAGCATCTTTCCAGCTTTCTAGTCTGATTGCCCTATAATATTGTTAGGATTGGATTATCCGATATGCTGCTATATATATTTTTTTTTTGAATGCCTCCAAGACTCACAAGAATGGCAAGCACTGATTCAAGAAGAACACAAAGTCGTCGATCGTCAAAAGTGTTTCTCCAGTCGCAGCGGATGCTATACTCCTTGGAATGAAGCGTTCATTTATTCCGTCACTTATAAAAAACTATTAAATGTGAGCATCTCCGGGCTTCTAAAGAAAATAAGACACCGAAACATACCGGTGCGGCGACCTTGTCAAAAGGCATTGGATTCCTATAATCTTATGTCAATACTCGCTTCAATGAAAGCATCCATCGATCTCAACATACATGGTCAAGAATGATGCTTCAAGAGTGTGAACTGCAAGGCCGAGTGGCAATTGATATGGGTTGCCGACCCATTTATCAAACGACTTCTTGACATCTTCACAAGCTCTCGTTAACGCTCCGATAATAGTCTTCTTGTCATAATTGCTGCTGAGAATAAGCGATTTGATATTTTCGACTCTTATCACCGCACCAGTTTCGCATATGCTGTAGTGTTTGTCTACCAGGTCATCTTTCAGCCATCGGCGACCATTCACAGGCATTGGCGTCACAAAGGTGTCCGCATCGGTAAGATTCGGCGGCCGGATGATTTCCAGCATCGCAATTACGATAGCAGCCTGAGCCAAATGGGATATCGTATATTTAGGACCAAGGCGAGCCTTAACAGCATTGATAATCGCCTTACTTTCAGCCACGGTGAATGTGACGATGTCGGTACGAGGCAATCCAAGCCCAGGTTTAAATTCGAGGCCCCACCCTCCCTTGAAACATCATTCTTAGAAAATAGCAACGGATGAGTGTGATGTGGACTTACGTAGTTCTCATAAAGTGCCTTGACATATTGGTCGCTGATGGTGTTGAACTCTTCTCCCAGGTCTGCAACATTGATCTTCAAGGCGTCTAATACGGGTATGCTGAGATTCGGTATCTCTGCTCCCCACTGTAGTTTTGGTGGTTCTTGATCAACTGTGCCTATAAAATTGTTCAGCTGCCGGAACAAATCTCCAGTGAACATTCGTGCACTAATTCCATCCCAGAACAGATGGTTCATGTGTAGCAGCACGTCGATCTTAGCTCCGTTAGGAATCTTTGCACTCTCGGTATGGACATCCGCAATTAAATAGATTGTAACCGGGCTTGCTGGCTCAACATTATCATGGTTAAGTCCCAGCCGTTTTTCCTCTAATCTATTCCTAATATCGAAGCCTGTTTGCGAAGTAGCCTCTACATGGATAGAATTCTTGGCCCATGCAAAAGCGTCTTCATCATTCAAGGGTGATGCGTATTGTATAATGGGGGGGACCTGGTCATCCCACGTCACCGTGCAAGCGCATTCCGGGTGATCAAATCGTGTAGCTAGCAAAGCTAACTCCAGTCTCTCCTTTAAGTGAGATAGGGATAGAGTCGTAGTGATCGGAGTATCAACTGTACGAAGAGTTGCAAGGAGATAAAGATCATACTGCCCTCTCCTATTACTATTTTCCATTCCAACAATCGCCTCGGAGCCCAAACCCCGGCGCTGCACCACACGTGGGTTCGTCTTCGAACTTTCCCATCGGTGCTTTTCTGGGGATAGTTTCGGGAGCTGTGGAAGTGTACTTCCCATCTTTGCGTTCAGCCAAGTGGAAGAAAAATGGTCTTTGACGTTTTCACTTCTGCTTTGACGTTCTCTTTATTTTTATCTGGGACAAAACGAACACGGAATGCGGCGTACATTTATGTTATCAAACCAAGCTTAACTTGTACATTATTCATCATGGCACATCATTATGCCTCCAAAATAATCCAAAGTTGAAAGGCCTGAATGGACATTGCGTATGACACGAGGCCTAAGCGTCATCGGGCCTAACTCGCTTGCATGTAATCGTTGCTAGACGGAATTGGTTTCTTTGACTATATCATGTTAATAAGGCGGAATCTTATTTTAATATATTAATTCTCTTGTATAATTTAACTTAGTCACGTCGGAAGATCTAGGCACGTGAGAGATAATGCGCCAGGAAAGTCAATTCTCATCTAAAGTTTTACCATCAAGAGATTTAGATTGTTTGTTACCCTCATTATATATACTCCAAGTATCAGCGTGAATATGGTTTATTAGCCAGCATAGCATTCGTATCTTATACTAATTCCAAGCTATTTATGCTCTACTTGTAAATGGTGATTAGTTTACGGAGTACATAAAGTTCTAGCTTTTAGCTCTAACCCCCCTTCGTCTTTTATGCTACAGGGTGGGCCTTCAATCTTTAGTATCCCCCTTAGGCTAGATAACTTGAGTTTTTAGCAAGGGGGTGGCTTCAAATGGCATTTGAAACACGACCTCTTTGGATCTTCACTAATATCGCGCTATAACGCTAGGCTAGCTGGGCTTATAAATTGTTAATAAGGATTCCTCTTGGAAGACTATTGATGACTTATCCATAGCGACCTTAGCGGCGGATATACTTCTAGTGTAAAGCTAACTTTCCAAGAGATAATATACAATATTAATATCTAGCAGCTAGTAGATATCTATTTACATAACACTGAAGTATAGGAGAGTCTAAATAACTAATATTGGCGAGTTGTACGTTCAATAGCCTCTGCCAAGCCAGATAGTACTAATTCTTTTTTGCTATATACCTAGTCTAACATTGCGATACTAATTCTCGCCACGGGAATTCATAATAGTAGCACCTCAATATATTTACTCATTAATCCAGAAGTAATTACGACTTTCTTTATAAATGCTCATATCAGCACCGTGTATGAGATTGTGTTTGATGGGAATTCATCAAGTTTTTTGTGTGATCGAATCTGCGCTACGGGGTCCAAGGTGATTATCACTGTTGACGGCAATTCGTAACGGATAGGTCATCTATGCCGAGAATATTGCTTGTGAGTACAGTCAGGGGCCAAAAGTCTGCGAATGCGATTGTGTTTGATGGGAATTCATCAAGTTTTTTGTGTGATCGAATCTGCGCTACGGGGTCCAAGGTGATTATCACTGTTGACGGCAATTCGTAACGGATAGGTCATCTATGCCGAGAATATTGCTTGTGAGTACAGTCAGGGGCCAAAAGTCTGCGAATGCAAAAAATAAGATATACACCAAGCTTAGGAGGCAATAATTTATTTCACCTTTAGTCCGCCACAACTTTTGCTTAGATAAATAAAATAAAATAATAGTGCCAAAATATGAAATATATATCATTAGTCTCTTAATATAAACATTAATTAAGCTCTTATATTTTTGGTAGATTTAGTTATATATTTATAAATAATGCAAGTTTTGGTGGCCTTGATATACCGTTCGCAGACTTTTGGGCCATAACTGTACCTTGATGTCGCAAGTGTATATTTAGAAGTATATAGGAGCTAGTGCTATGCGATATTGAGAAGAGACATTTAATGATGATATGTATGTAAATTTTTAATATATCTATATATTTTTCATTCGAATTATCTTGCTCCTTAATCTATGGTTTCCTCAGACGCGCTGTTTCTATTACTCGCGCCGGGCGCAACTGGCAAGCTTAATAGATCAACGCTATTTTATTCAGAGCTGTCATCACCATCACGTACTTCTAAAAACATATGAAAATTCACTAGTACTGCATCAATAATTTTGGCGAATAGCCAATCACAGTTACGTATATATATACAGGTACGCGGAACTGCTTGTCACTAATATACAAGAGGCTGAGTCCTACCACAATCGAGATGTCACTGTATTCGAAAGCCCAAAAGAGAGGCTGCTTCATCCGATCTTTTAATAATTAGAGCTTCTTGACTACCTTGACCCTGATCTCGCCGAGGTGTTCGGTTTTGCCGCCTGGAACTTTCTTAGGATATCCGACAATACGCGCGTGAGTGATATCGATATCTGCAATTGTAGTATCGTATAGTTCTAGATCAAAGGCGGGGACAATCCTGGAGACAGTCAAGTACATTTCAGCGAATGACATGCTAGATATTGCCACGTTAGCTGAAAAGATAAAACCACACATTATCCATACTCCTGGCTGAAAATGATATTAGAGTCACTCACCTGTAGCCAATGCATTGCCTACTGCCCTGAGAAAAGTTCGTGATATACTTCTTAAGCGCGACACCGTCCTCGGCAGCTTTGATCCATCGTTCGGGCTTGAACCTCCAAGGATCTGGAAAAATCGATGTATCAGTATGTACGAAATAAGTTGACTGGCTAACAGGGGTCTGTGATAATCATCAGTAAACTTCTCACCACTTATGAAGAAGATGCAAAAAAATAATCTTACTCCTGCAGGGATAACATAGTCTTTGTATTGCAATGATTCCTGAGTTGCCACTCTTGATGAGCGGCTAATGGGACCAAAGGAAAGACGAAGGCCTTCATGGACAACACCGGTCTAAATATGGTCAGTTTAGTTGTTAACTTTCACTTTCAGTTAGAAAAGCCCACCAAGTAGGGAAGAATTTCCAGCTGGGCGAGGGAGTACGCATTCTCTTCATTAGGAGGCAGGGATGCCAATTCTTCGCGCAGTTTCTTCAAGATATCCGGATTACTGAGCAGATAAAACATTGTGATGCAGAGAGTTCGTGATGTTGTTTCGGTTCCAGCAAAGAGGAAAACCGTACCCTCGTCCAGCATACGAGTGACGGTTCGTTCATGTGGTGGGATGTGGGGATCGGCGAGCGCGCCAACAAGCACTGAAGATTTACCGTCATTTGTTTTGCTTTTGGTAAATTCTTCAACACCACCGGCTTCAATCTCTTCTCTCATTGTCAAGAGTTCAGCGACAGGCGGGAAAATCATACGAATTATGGATTTAGGCAAGCCTTTCAGAGCTCCCACTACGGAAGGCAGGAATCGACCCAGATGGTAAACCCTTGAAAGTCCTTGGAAGCCATCTCTGACAACAAAATGAAAGTCGGGAACGCTAAGGTAATCCTTGTGTTTTCCATAGAAACGGGAGGTAATAACATCCGCTGTTAAAGCCGAAAAAGCTCCGTCAAGAGTGAGTACTGCCCTATCATTCATGTGCTGTTCGAATCGAGAGAGTAATTTGCTGATACGTTCATGGATAGTCGGCTCCAGGCTTGCAACTGCACGCTTTGAGAAATATGGATTCAGGTAGCCACGCCGAGCACGATGTAGGTCATGGTCAACAGTAGCGGCGGTTGCGGTTGGAACATCGAACGCTCCGACAGTGGCCGGATCTTTGTTGGTTTTTCGAGCGCCAGCTGTATAGATTGAATTGTAATATGACGTATCTTTGATATGCACCTCTCTTGCATTGACACGAACAATTGGACCTTATACACGTTAGTATTTAATCTAGTATAATGAATCATTTTAATTCTCACCATATATCTGATGCATCTTTTCAACTTCCCAGATATATTGACCATCTCTAAGGACTTCATGATAGAATTCCAGATAAGGTCCCATAACTGCCAGCTTCGAGCCAGGGATATTCCGTAACGGATGCAGGTAAATGTTATAAAAGCATTGCCACAGCAAGTAAAATATGCCCACCGCCACTGCCGCTCCTACAGCGGTGGCTGGTGAGATTTCTTTTAACGAAGCGATATCCAGCATGGTAATTCGTAGACTGCTGCCACAAGGCAATGATAGACACTTTCCCAGAAAACAAAAGCGTGCGGAGTTGATGATGATTTATTAACTTCTGCTAGTTCAAGCACACGACTTGTAGGTGTCGATAAAATACTGACTCATTTCTAATCGCATTCGCTTAAGAGCAACTGCATCAATCAAAATCAACATTCCTAGTTTTGGACTGATCAGTCTGCAGCATCAATTGCACAAACCGCATTTGTTGATCCACGTTCCCATAGGGATACATAAACCTCCTATTCAACTAGAGGGCCTAATATTAAAAACTGCGATGAGTGTGGCTGGCCTGGTTGTCTTGTGGCTTTGACTAATTATTCTCTGCTATTGAATTGCCAGCCGCTTTAACTAGGGGGTATAGTGATGAAGGTGGCTGATGCTGTGCTAATCATTTAATAGTATCAGAATGAGCCATCACTTGTCATTTAAGACATGTATCCTGGCCATCGCTATTTTGTGTCCCAAAGCAAAACACAATACGGAGTAAATTAAACATTTATTTATGATATAGAAAATCAGTATATTGAACACTAGTATTGTATAAATTTAGTTAGATATATAAATATTATTATTATGTTTAAGTTTTATTATAAAGCCAATATTAATAATATACTGTAAAATAAATATAAGTATTTTATAATTAAAATATATTCTAGCACTTAAATACCAAATGATTAGAGCTGTTTATCAATATAACTTTGATAAATAATAAATAATAATTAACGATTTTTTTTCTTGCGAATACATATTGTCTTATAGCATGATATACCTTTTTTTTTTATAGCGACCAGATAGGGTATAAATAATACTCGGAATTCCTCTGCTTGTCTTTATTTATTATAGCAATAGCGAGCTTTCGCTGTTTTTCGTCAATGGATTTGATACCATTATCACTGCCTCCACAGTCATACTGCGTCATTCTCTTTCACTCACCTGGCGGCATAACAAGAACAGTTGCCCCCCTAGAAACCTCTAGTGCTGACTCAGATCTTCCCGCCATCTTATGTACCTAAATTCATGTGAGCTAAGCTGCCTATTTAGAGCCCTTGTTGCTTCTTTTTGCGAGAACCCGCACGTTAGATGACTTTGTCAAGTGTTTGGGGCTTCATTCTTTTCCCCACGTTTAACGAAGCCTTTTGTACCAGATGCAGCCACTGTACCGAAATCGTACTCTATACCTATGCGGGTACAAAAGAAAAACAGGATCTGCGAAAATATGCGCGTTGCGCTAGATCGAGTGCAAAGTGACACAGTTTATGATATAGCCTGAATCAACGTGAGTAAAGTTGATAAGAATTCATAAAGCTCAGGGCGTTTGTAGAAACATTCTAAGCGGCATACAATATTTGGCGTATAATTGAAAATAATTAAGGATGATTCGTAGTTAGCTGCGCGAGTAGAGGAAGCATCTGGAGGTTCAAGTACGTGGATAAAGCAGCCGGTTTGGTATGCTCTACTTTCTCCGCATGGTTAGGAATCTAGGATAGGGAAGAATCGGAACGTATAACTAGTGGTCTATCATAGAATTGTTAGCCGAAGAGAATGTAGCGTCAAGAAAGGTTACGCTGTAGCTTGTCGCAGCATGTTGGCATCTACCCTCCAATAGGTATACAGATAAGCAGCCCTTGCTAGCGTCTATGATCATGATGTGTCGATTTAAACAAATTATTGATTACTGAGTGGAGCATTTTGTCACTGCTCCGGACAAAGTACGTACTACGGAGTATTATAATATAGAGCAGGGGTTAGTAGCATTTTTAAAACGGTATTTTATGAGGAAGTGCATGGCGGCTAGATTGAATCCAGCCCGAATTAGTCAGGCCCCAAGATCAGCTTCAAATACAATCATCTACAGGATTCATCCCAAACAAATACATTGGCAGGCCCAACTGGAATGGTTGTCCACCAATGTTCACATAAGCATTCAGGAATTATGAGTGAGACTCCCGGTGCAGAGGCCTGGATGGCCCTGCCTCTTTTCAACAGGATAGCTTCTCCAGATCATACCCGCAACGTCCTAACTTGGTTTGGGTGCTGGAGACCGCCGGAGGACGATGCCTCGGATTTCAAAGGCCTTGCAGATTATGAAGATTCACCGACCCATTCTTCAGGGTCATCCGGGCTTCATTCCGTGTCCCTAGACCAAGACTGCTACTTTTACAATTCAACCGATCTCGCTTTCTCTGACGAGGGTGGAGTAGTCAATCACTCAGACCTACTTTCCGAGATTTCAGACGACCACATTCCGCAGCTATCTTTTTCCTCCCCTAGCACGTGCCCGTTTCCCAAGTGCAAATCTACAACGCTTTTTACCACTGGGCGAGACTTTCGACGCCACTACCGCCAGCATTTTAAACGTTTTTTTTGCCGTTTCGAAGAATGCTCGCAATCTACACATGACCCTGGGGATGCTGGCACAAAGGGGTTTGCTACTCGTAAAGATCGTGCTCGCCATGAAGCAAAACATAACCCAGCCATTAGATGTCAATGGCAGGATCGTTATGGGGAGCAATGTACAAGGACATTTAGTCGCATGGATAATATGAGGGACCATTTTAGAAGGATACATGGGAAAGAATAAGTATAGGCAACATAAAGTACGGAGTTCCGGAAAACTGTAATATCTTGAATGGCTTTCCTTGCTGCGTGCAATAATTTTACAGGGAAAGCAGGAAATAACAGCATAGCAAACTATACGAAATATAAATTAATAGTATATAAAAGGGAAAATAAGTTAAGCATGCGGAAGAAAGTGACTATTTATTACTTTATATATAAAAAAAGATTGTATATAAATATGTTATTAATTATTAATATTTAAAGTAAAGAAAAGATTTAAATCTTGATGGTTTATATTAATTTAAAGTAAAGAAATAGCAAAATAATTTTTATCAAAGAGAGTTAAGTAAATGTAACAGGATAATGCCTCAGGCATCCATTCAGGAGGACCGGCCTCCGGAGGACGGCCGGCCTACTACGGGCCTGGCCCCGGGAACGGGCCATCCTGTCGGAGCTGTATCGGACTTCTAGGAGGAAGAGAATAGCGAGGCCATCGCTAGGGCATAGCCCTAGCTACTGGGTATATAAGTCTCTCTTCTATAGCTATAGTAATAGTCTTCTTTTCCCTCCTTAAGAATTAGTCTTGGATAATACTATTGCTATTATAGCTACCTACCTGACTGTCCTTTTCTCTTACAGTAAATTTAAAGTAAAAAATGTATATTTGGTTTAATATGATAATAAGGCTTTTCTTTTTATTAATTTTTAAAGAATATTATAATTGTTGTTAAGTAAATTTAGGCTAGCTTAATAAAAATTTTATAAATATAGTTTTTCATAAAGGATTAGTTTTAAAAAGATGCTCTGATTGTAACAGAATACCATGCCTCAGGCACCCACCTAGGAGAACCGGCCTACCACGGGCCTTGACCTTGGTGCTGTATCGGACTTCTTGAAGGAGGAGGATAGCGAAGCCATCGCTAGGGCTGTGCCCTAGCTACTGGCTATATAAGCCTCTGTTCTATAGCTTTAGCAATAGCCTTCTTTTCCCTCCTCAAGAATTAGTCTTGAAATACTACTACTATCACGATCGCCTACCTGACTGACCCTTTTCTCTTACACCGATATTTTTATATATATATTACATGAAATAACTATATACCCGTTGATAATTAGTGAAAATAATAATTAATATAGCTAACAGCCTTTAGCTTGAAAGTTATTAAACTTATTATAAATTAGTATATCCTAATTTTTCAAAAATAGTGTAGTAAATCAAAGTGTATATCTATTATTACCTATACAAAGATTTTCAGCAATCCCACTACTTAAATTAGATTATTTACACTCTATTACACTTCTATAAGCTCTCTATAAGATATGATATATAGATCTTATTTCAGTGTGACTAATAGCGTTATCTACTTATTTAATATTTTAATAACTAAGCTATAAGAAATTGAATATACTTAATATTATTTGTAAAGCATTTGAAAAGATAAAGAATACTATCTAGCTACTTTTATAATCTACCAAAATTAGGTATGTATTATTATTTTTATTTTAGCTTATTGCTAATTAAGGACTTCTAATATCTATTATTATAAATTACAGCTGCTAATAGTTAAGTAATTTTTAAACTAAACTTTTTTACCTCTTTAATATAGTAATGGCAATTAGAAGGGTGCTAATTGAGCCAATGATCAAAAGATTCACCAATGCTAGCACTTTGCTAGCACTTTGTGCTAGCATTGGACTCTACAATAGCTTATAACAGATCTCCTGTTACAAATATATAGTTAATTGTGGCTATAGTATAGCACTTTACTAGCAATAAAGACTATTACTAAAGCTACTGTTTGATATTATCTTTTTATTATACTTGATAGATATTAATTATCTACGTTTACCTAGCCCTTTTGGAGGTTCGATTTATCATCAAGTGCCATAGTTGCTGTAGCATAGACACAAGGCAGTCCAGCACTTTGCTCAAAGGAAATCACATCGTTAATCTTGACGTAGAGCACCTCTGATAGAGCAATCTCAGTGGTAAAGCATCCGCTAGACATATAGATCACACAATCGCCGACGGCTACCTTTGATATACTAGGACCAATTTAGAAAATAACACTACACGCTTCAAGGCCAATCTCGCGGGTGCTATTGTCAAGAACTCCGAGAGCAACAAGAATATCCTAGGCAAGGCACCCTTAGTACATTACTTTTATAATTGATGGCAGGGGGAGGGGGGGTACTAACTCTGAATTAACACCAACCGTCTTGGTCTTGACACGGACTTCACCCTCAGCAAGGGGCTTCTTTATCTCTTCAGCACATACGATACCGTGAAGTAAGGCAGGTGTTTTCACGATGAGGAATCTGAAAGAAGAATCATCTGCAGCTACTTTGGTGTTGTCAAAGGCTTTTGACACGGTCTGCCAGTGCAATCTAGGTACTAAAAGCTTACCATCGACTAGAGTATATTCCTAGTCAGGACCCATGTCTTGAGGTTCTAGCTCAGGGTACTGAATTTGGACAAGGATGTCTGAAATGGCCTTTGTAGCGTCTTATATAGCCGCTGTAGCCGCTGTTCCATGGGATCGGTTTTATACTTGATTCCCTCAAAGGCAGCGAGACGCCCTTTAGCCGCGGTGAAAAAGCCAACGGAGATATCTATGTAGTAAAGCTGCTGTATAGTTTATGGCCAGTCTAAGTTGTAAGAGCATCTAGGACCTTATATATTGTACCTCCGGTACAGGCACCCACTTCCAAGATTCGTAGACGAGGGTTGGTATGGCCAAGGGCTGGAATCGCATCGCCGTAGAGAAGTTCATCACCGTTAGCATACAATTGGGTCAGGACATTATCAGGCATAAGGATATGCAAGGCGTGAGGCTCGCCAGAGAAGAGCTTCTCTGCCTCTGTAAACAAATAGTGGATGCCAGTGGCGAATCTCTTATTATGAGAGGGCACGAGATCCTTTATAAGGGAGTCAATACGCGCAATCTTTTGCTCTCTGCTGAGGTATTTAAGTCGCATCTCCTTAGTAATGAAAGGATTATTCCCAGCATGATAGGTGACAATATAGTCTTGCATCCATTTGAAAAATTTGACTAGATGAGGGCGGTATCATCAGTCAACTTAATGTTCTCTTGATAATTAGGAATGCTTATAAGCATCAACTCTTCTAGCATCGGCCACTCTTTAGGAATGAATGTTCGAGGTTGCATATAATCCTTCATCTTGATGAAGTCGGCGTGTGGACACCACTCAAACTGAGTAATAAGTGGAAGATTCTCATCTTTCGATGCCTCACTTGTCATAGCAGATGCTTTAAGGCCCTTGAGAGACGAGAGTAGCTACCCGTCGGCTTGTACTAATAAATCACCAACAAAGAACCCCGCTCAACTTGATGGATGGTGGTCTTCAGAAGCCGGGCGAATTACCATCCCCTCAATAAAAGTAGGAACAGCCACGTTAATACAGCTTCTTCCAATGAAGAGTAATTATTATATTCTTTCTTTACTAAGTAAGGTTTATATATCAACATATTAATAATATTATTAGGAGCAACTACGACACAACTATCCTCAAAGTGTTCAGGCTTTAAACCCGCCCTCAGCAAATCCCTACTTCTAGATGGAGCGAGGCTCTCCGTAGCTATAGCTTCAATTAGTATCTAGGCATAAACGTGCTTCTGAGGCAAGCTTGAGAGCCGCATCGGAAAACAGAGCTTTAAAGGCAAGATGTTTGATTGCTAGAGTTCTATTAGGCGACAAAGAGGGGGAAATGTTTAGCCAGTGCCAAACGATGGAAGTTGGCTTCATAGACATCGCTGCTGCTCATCATGGGAAGCGTTGCTTAAAGAAATTAAGCGTGAGAATGCTAATATAACCTTGAGAGGCACGAGTAAAAACAACATATTTATCTGCTATTTCAAAACCTTCCCATTTTGATTATTCGATTGTGTTTTTGTAACCGATTTCACGCCCCTGTTCACATGATAAGACCAGAGCTGTTGGTTGCTTCACTCAGTGACTAGAATTTGAAGCGCTGGAGCTCCAATGTTACTTCGCATAGGGGTTGGGAAAGCTTGTAGGGAGTACTCCTCTTCATTTACCCCTGGGGTAGACTGTTCCAACAACCTTAACTATGCATACTGCTCTTTGTCGTGAAAGCGACGATAGCGCCTTTATGATTCTCAAAGCACAGCATTTAGTGACTGCTAAGCTTAAAATTACAATATTCATAAGCAATATTGTGATTCAATATATCTACCCGTAATTCCAAGGCTATACTTGGTATTCCAGGTATTTGCATGAAATTCTTTTTACAAAAGAAACGCCTTTGAACAGCTAAACAAATCCCATAACCCTAGGAAGCTGCATTGCTGTCTTGTAGCTTGTGAAAACACTTCCTATCTTCATGATATACCACATTCAAGCTCAGCATTTGCGGGGAACAAGACCAAGCCCATTGTGCTAGCTATGCAACATTGTCACGCGAATAGCCACATAATATAAACCGTTCAATACATTATCGGCATCGGTCTATCAATGCTCTTGAATATTATAGCAACAGACGTAGTGCGGCCCGACTGGATCGCTATAGATAACCAAAATAGTGGTAGAGTTAACAATGACGGGAAATTTAGGGTATACCCTAGTGGTCGAACCACGACCGTTTCCCATGGCGTCTATCACATGGTAGAAGACGAGACTGTTATAGAGTAGTAGGAGTAGAGAGAACCAATAAATGGAGTAATCAAACGTTTAATATACTAAATGCTCTATGATAACTCAACCTCCTATGTTTTAAGCGACGGCAACTCGACTCGAAATCTCCTCCTGCTAGCTTGACAGATACAACTAAGCGCAATGCTTAGTAGACAAAAGGGCACTTCCTTCGTGAGTGATCAAGGGATGGCTCAAACCCAGCGATAAGGCTTTTTGAAGAGCTCTGTAACCTTACGAAATTACATCGAAGTCTTTGTAGCAACATCGAGAGCTCGCACCTACTCGGCCACAGGGCAGAGGTCATAGAAACCATTGACATTGTTGCCCCACCATGAAGGGAAGGGAACTGAGGGGCCACCGGCTCCGAAAACTGCAAACGATAGTATAAAGAGTACTGTGAGACTGGCACCGTCAAAAGCGCCGGTAACCAAGTATGAATAATCTTTGAAGATGCGTGGGCGGTAGTTCCGAAGGTAGAACTGGGTGAAGAACCCGGCAACAACCTGGCTGAAGATGACGCACGTCTGGGACGCATTGTATGGGATGTAGCCAGCATATTGTATGAACTGGGGCATATTGATATCTGAAGTTGAGAAACCTCGGATCTTGGGAACAAACTGTTTTGTGGTGTCAGAATAAGTAAGAGGAGAAACGATGTAAAGTGGAATGCCATGGAAGCGGACTAGTTGACTCACATATACAAAGGCACGATGAATAGCGACTGCTCCGGCGCCGATAGCCAATCCTATAGGTACCATTTCGTATTGTGAACCAGATTGGTAGAGGTATTTTGCCAACGCCCAAGAGGCTGCATTAGTGTTGTACGATTGAATGGTCGCACCACTCCAGGAGGAGTTGCCGTTGCTGTTGGCGAGAAGATCACGATTTCCACTCACAATGGAGATCATGACACCATAGTTGACAAAACCGCCCAAAATAGTACCATAGACTTGAGTGAGGAACATAACACGGGGAGGAATTTTAACTATGTTGGTGGATTAGAACTTTTGGTTCGGACAACGTAGGTAAATAACACTTACGATATTCACCCATCTTTAGGTCATTGCATAGATTGACACAGTTTGTAATGACGTTGTGAGACCAAGCAGCAAAATACATATTACCAATGGGACGCCCAGGTAGCATCAAGCCAGCTAACATTTTAGACAAATTATTCGTGGCAATACCATTGCCATACCTGGAGTAGAGTATGGTGCTCTGTAATGGCATCAGACAAATTTGATCTGTAAAGATTGATTGGGAATTGGGTATACTGACCAGTGGTGCAATGAAGATTCCTACCAGCAGTGAAACAATATACGCCCACACTGGAAGCGTGATGTTCTCCTTGGTAACAACAATAAGACCAAGGACAAAGCTGAAGACCAAGACAGCAATGTACCACCACCATGGCGCTTCTTTGTAGTTTGCAGCCATGTGCGCATGATGTCGATCGTCATAGCTCCCACTCCTTGCGCTCTTGTACGCCTTCTTGACGTCCCCGCCCCAGAAAAGGAAACAATGAGCAACCAGAGCCCCAATCTAAAAAGAGTTTAGTCCAACGCGAGCCAAACTAGGAATAATACACTCCGTACTTACAGCAGCATTCGCCATGAACATTGCATAGGCAAAACTCCCAGTGAGCTTAGGGATGCCAAATTTTTTCAGAGCCTCCTCATTGAGCACGCCACCGATGAACACTTTCGAAGTGGGATATTTTGATCCGTCTTCCGATCGAAGCTGCGTTGACATGAAAGGTTGAGACTTTGCACCCCAGGAATTTGTATAGTAGATAGCGAGCATCACGGCATAACAGACAACATACCCTGCGAGGGCATGGGCTTGTAGTACGAGGGGAAGAGACGTGTTAAACGAGGTGATCTTGTAGAAGTTAATACCATCTGACAGCTTATTAGGTTGAATGATTGTCTTACATATTGCCAATCAAAAGAAAAACTGAAAAGCCCTAATCCCTCATTATTGACGGACCCGCCGAATATATTTGTAAGTACAGCCGCCTTCTCACCCGTGGCGTGCATTGCGGCTAGGCATGGGATAGAAATAGAGTTGAGCCACGGGAAGATGTAAGCAGGGAAGAACTCATAGGCGAACATGCCCACAAAACTGTACCAGAAGAATCGAAGAGGCTTTGAGTTCCTCAGATCTTGCCAATGAAGACCTTGGAGAGTCTTGACTGTAGGAAGAGTGCTCCAGTAGACTGCTTCGACGTGCCAGACGGCAATAGGACGCATGATACCGCATATGCCATAGCCAAATAGTCCGATTGAGATTGTACTTAAGACAACGGTGGATGCACTTAAAGGCAGATCGTAGAAGAGATTTTGCGCTGTGAACACGGTAATGCTGGCGGCAGCGTTCGAGGCAGATGTAGCAGTAATGGAGCATACTGCATGTTCTTTCAGATTCCAGGGGCCGGAATTGATAAAAGAGGCAATTGAGATCCATATAGGAGGTTTTCCCTGGCCACCTTTCTCTGCCCACCTGGCTCTCAGTAGGTCCCCACGAGGGAGAAGCGCGGCCCATGCTTTACCAGCAAAGTATGCGATGAGGACGATAAATGTTCCTGAGATTGTTACTGCGGTTGGTTTAAACTAGGTGAAGGTTCGTGTCAACTTGTGTAAAATATGTAGGCTATTTGCTCATGCGCGTGCTTACCGAGTAGATCTGGCTCATGACAGCTTGGAAGGCAGAAAGGCATGTAGCTAAGAAGATGCTTCGAAAAGTTAAAGACGGCTGGCCATCATCACGAAGTGGTAGTAAGTGGGTAGAAGCATCAGCGCCTGTAATAATGATGGCATCCTCACTGCTGTTGTCCTTGTTGTAATCGTCATCGTTATCCAAAGGAGCGGCAATAGATATTTCTGTATCTAGCCCACCTTTTTTGTCGTTCTCTATGTCGACAGGTAGGCCGGCCTTCTCATCAATGGCTTCAAGGTTAGGGCCTGAGATGATTTTGTCCTCGACAACAATTGTGTCGTCGGATATAGAGGCCACCATTGTATGAGAAACTAAAAGAAATCGCCTGGGAGACAGAGGACCTGTGCAAGGGCAGGCTCAGGGCTTTGGCAGCGCCCTCCTCTATAAGGACTTTCATATCTGCATAGTCCAATCCATATTTATCGTATGAAGTTATTGTTTGAAAGGTCGTATGGATTATCCCCATACAGAGTAAAGCACCCTGCTCTGCCTTTCGGTGGTATAATACAAGCAACGCTATCAAAATTTAGGAAGGAACTTTTGAAGACATTCGCAAACGGTACGGGCATTCCTGATGTGGTTAGTAGTTAAACCGACCGCTTGGGAAAGTTCCCCGATAAGAATGGAAATGCTACTGCAATCACGTCTTCCGTGACTTAAATATCGAATCTTTAATTTGTGCATTTGGCGCGCATCATGTGAAGCTAATGGTTTGCTTGGTACCGGCTAAGTAAGGGTTTCTAGGCGCTAATTATCGGAAATCGGGTAAGCTGTTGAGGGATATTTAGCTAGTCGTTTTATACTCTTGCCGTATACTTGTAAATTCTTGCACTTTTGTATATAGGTGCTACAGTCACCATTTTATTAAATCTAAATATTTCAAAAGCTTATGATCACGGTGTCAATCCACAGTTTGGATGAAAACACGCGCTGATCTAAAGTACCTCAACAGTAATATGCAACGGACCACATGGAGTATGTCGCAATTGCAACCGATCATAGCCTAGAAGCGACTGTGGAGCTTCACTTTTGTAAGGGTTTTAGTCTGATAGATTAGTACCAGAAATAGGGTTGCTTCCCTCGCTTATTACGATGTAAACTACTAATTCATACAATCTTACCACTAGCTAGAATACGCCCGTCCTCATGCATCTCGCAAGGTTCTAGGCTGTCATTATCTATGGCACCGCGCTAGACGCCGACCTCGACCTTGGGATCATTAGACTTTCGATCAGAGGCTGGTTTCCGCCATAATTTTTCTGCTGCCGAGGATCCTTCAACGTAACAATATAACAAGACCACGTTGTAATGAGATTCCGATGTCAAAGATCTGTATATAAGGTGACCAATGTAATAGCTTCGTTACTTTTGCTGTCTTGAGATGCAATCAGATGCAGCGCCCGAGCTTATGTTTGGCAGCACTTTGCGTGCAAGGGGCGGGGACGGCGGCATCAGATTGCATTAGTAAATTATTAGAAAATAGCTTATCCACTATCTGTCCAAGACTAACAAGTATCTAAAATGAATGGTGGGGATGGAAAGTATTAATTTATATAAGATTACGGAGTACTTGTCTTCTTAGATAAGTCCTGGGAAGTGAACTACAAAAAACTGTATGCTCTATAATTAAGACAGTCTGGGCTCTATAGTTTATATAGAATAAGGATATTTGTGGATTTTCTAAGATTTATTTTATTATACATTTTACAGTTAAATAAAGTATATCAAATTAAACTTTTAATTTTTTAAATTCCAAAATTAAATCAAAAAGGATATTGAATAGTTAAATAGCTTTTTATAAATATGCATTATATCTTATATATAGAAATCTTAATTATCTAATCTTATGAAGAACTATCTTTTTTCTAGACTCTAAAAAGTATTAATATATTATATTATATTAAAAGCTTTATATAGGTATATAAAAGTAATTTGTTTTAATTTTATATGTCAGAGAGCAATTGGCTAATTACTGCTACCGCCTATTTATAAGAGAATGGAAATATACAATGAGACGGCTTTTCCCTTTCTAACAAGTAGCACGATAGAGATAAATATAGTCCGTAGGTTGATCATCAAAAGCTATTAAACTGTTAGATAACAGCTGATATTTTGTTGACAGTTGGGAATTGCACCCCTGAACCAATCCATAACAACCACAAACTCAACGACACAAACTCCACTAAACTAAACCAGCTTGTCTACTGGCTATTAAAACCACATCGTTAGAACAAGTTAAGGAACCATTTGATCTAGCCACTGATGTCCAATTCCCTTTGGGTCATGTGGAAGGAATAACTTGTCTAATTTCAAATATGCTAAACAGAATGTTTCCCATAATATAGCCGCGCTTTTTGCGGATGAGTCATCCTAGCTAACTAGGACAGCCAACTAAAGCAAGGCCCTCACCAAACAATATTTCCTTTATCTTAAAGAACCCTTTCACTCTTATAATCCTATTATCTAACATTATAATCAGATGAAGAGCTTTAATAATGAAATATTTATAAATATATAAATAGTCTTATATTAAAAATCATTTCAATAGGATATTTTATTATAAGCTATTTTAATGAGGCTGTTATATAGACCTTGTTACGCTATCTTAGTGGATATGACTAAGCTAGATAAGTTCAGATGGCATATAAAGGGAAGCCTTTCCCTACCTGGCAAATACGGACTGGACAAGTTATCTCCCTCATCATGACCCCTAGCTGCTATTTTGATGAAGCTATTATACGGACCTATAGCGCTATCTTAGTCAGTAGATATGACTAAGCTTGATAAGATTAGATAGCATATAGAGGGAAGCTTTCCCTACCCGGTAAATGGAAACCAGACAAGTTATCTCCCTCATCATGACCCCTAGCTGCCATGGTGAGGCCGTTCCAGTTGGAATCGGGCCTCGGTGGCTTGATCAAATGATCCCTTGAACTTGTTCTAGCGATGTGGTCTTAATAGCCACCTGGCAAGCTGGTTTTTAACTGAAGGTATAAGTGGTTGTTATGGTCTAGTCTAAAAGTGCGATTCCCAGCTGTCAACAAACTATAATGGGGCCGTTCCTGCTGGAATCGGGCCTCAGTGGCTAGATTAAATGATCTCTTGACTTGTTCTAGCGACGTGGTCCTAATAACCGCCTGACAAGCTGGCTTTCATAACACATAATTCCTATAGATCCTAGTGACTCTTTTGTTATGAGCTAGGCTATAAGCCTAGCCTGCTATAATGATTGAATAGAAGGCTCTATATAGCTAATTGAATAAATCATTTGACAATCTATTCAAGTCATATCCTTTTGCATCAGGCGCAATTGGCTAGCAGCAATGCAGGAGCTTTAGCTCTCTTATAGCCGAGTCCTTCACACTTTAAACTGTTAATGGGATTAGCACTCTTTTTGGTTATTATTATATTTATAATAAAATTTAATAATCATAATTTAGATTAACACTCAACAATTAATTAACAAAGATTAAAGAAAATCAAAGTAAATAAGTGATAAAGTCTTTTATTAAGTAATAAATTGATGTTTTAGAACATAAGGGTTGCGTATTCTTACTATAGACTTGGGGAGGGGCTAAGGGCAACGGTAGAGTCAATGGCTTAGAGAATCTTGGGGTGTTATCTTTCAAGTCTAGTAATAAAGAAGATAAAATTAATTCTGTTAAGCTCAAACCCTTACTAGGGATGTGTTACAAGACAGGAACCAACGACTGACTACTCTGTGATTGCTTGATCAAATAGGTTCTGAGTTAGCTCATGTATTTATTGATTTACCTTGTGATTGCTTATACCGACAACCATTGAAGAGGCAGGAGCACTATATAAAGCTCTTGTTTCTCCGTCTTATAAGAGAGAGAGAAGGAATTAATGACCTGCAGCAGATTGACCTGCTCGTTTACATTATTAAGGTACCTACGACGTATCAGCTTTCGATTACAATTGCCTTGAAGCCTGTCATGTGCGACGCCCGGGGAAATTAACCTCAAAACCTGTCAATGTATATGGTAAGCTTGCTTTGCCGTGTCTTGCGGTCACGGATGCCCTTCAGTCTCGCCATTGTTGATTGTAACTCAACATTTATCTTACTAAGGAATTCAGTAGTGCGTGTCTGTGCGCATGAAGCGGTTGAACACCATATTAGGCGATGTCGTAGCTGATTATACCGTCACCAAGAGTACACTCTCTTGACCTCTATAGCAAAAGAAAACGCCACAGACACCAACTACAAGGCCAAGCTTGATATTAAAAATCCTGCCCGGAGTTAACAGCGACTTCCGCAGCCTTATTACTTAACCTTATAGGTACCTGCTATCTGGATTGATGCAATACTATTTGTGACAAAAATAGCGAACGCTACAGTTGTCGGTAGAATTATGGCTTATATCGTCACATTATTGCAACTGATGGGGCTAACGAAATAGACTAGAGTTACTTGCGGCTCTACTATCTAGCACAGCAATTGTTGTCCCAGTAATGAGCTAACAAGAGAATTGATAGAGTTGTTTTCAATTGAAGTGCATAGAATTTTCACGAAGCTGGTACGAGATTAGGTGCTATGATTGAGAGTCCGGATATTCATTTGCGTGCGGAGGCTGATAACGAGTCATCACTTAAGTCGCTCCGGCTTAATTCGGACTGGCTTTTCCTCATCAAATAACCTTTGTTAGATAAACTGGTTAAAAAAAATTTGCAATTGTTCCTCAGAGACAAAATTGTCTGATTATTTTTTTCAACCTAATTTGGGCGCCCACGGTATGGTTGACTATAACTGCTTCTATCTTAAAACTTTTTCACTTTACTATAATAATATATATACTCTATAGATAGCCTTTATTTATAGCAATAGTGTATATATAATATAGAGATAGATTATATTTATAATATTAATGCATTAAAAAATATTATTATATATATAAATAATAATAATTATAATTAATTTAATTTAATTATATTTTTTTTCTTTTTTTAATTATTATTATTAATAAATTTTTAT